>BQNB010212582.1:0-10121 GCA_026074375.1 Tanacetum coccineum
TATATAGTCCGAAAATAGAACTTACTATTTTTAGATATGCTCCAACGCACCCTAATACTATATTAGTGATACAATAGCATTCTCTAATGTTTCCCAAGCTCAAACGGACTCGAAAAGACTTAAACCCCCATTTTTAATTTTCAATCAGCATTGCTACTTTGACTTTCTTTAGAAAATTTTTGTCTAACTTTGACTCAAATTATCTCTCATTTTACACTTCAGGTTAAAAGTCTCTCGTTTCCTTTTGTAAAACATCATTTCGGATAACTTTCGTGTTTTACACTTAAGCCAAAACGAAATCGAAAGGGCCCAAAATACCCGTTTTTGATTCGGCACAGAATGTACAAATTGCTAATTTTGTCAAAAAATGTTCCCAACTTTATTTGACCATAACTCCCTTCGTTTTATACTGTCAAGCTCAAAAACCACATGATATTAAACATCGTTTCGGACAACTTTCGTGTTTTACACTTGAGCCCAAACGGACCAGAAAGTGTTCGAAATTTCTTTTTTAGTTTCTGCGCAGAATGTATTTTTAATAAAAATGCTGTCAAAAAGTTTATTAGTTTGCATATCTTAAATCGGCCGTATCTCCTTCATTACATGACCGATTTTTACGTTCTTTATATCAAAACGATCTGGAGACAATAAACTATCATATTCTTTAAGATTAAACTCGTCAAAAATTTTTTACGACACCTTTAATCTACTTTTTATAAATATGCAGCAAACAGTTTATTCGAAAAACCTTCCAAAGTCAATCCACTACTTCTCAAAAGCACAATACTAACCTAACTTCGTCATCTACCTATTTTTCCCAATAATCACTTCTAAGATATGACACAACACACATTCTCATATGGATTCAATAAATAAGAAAAATATATCATGAAGTATATAAAAGAGAGGTTCCAAAATCTTACAAGATTAAATATAGAGCTAGAGAAAAATCAAAGATTAACCATTCTAGGTCCTTGCTTATGATCGAACCCCAAACCAAACAACCAAATCAAACCCAATGCTTCCAAAAGTACCACAATCTTCTTAATCGCCCAATATATAAGTTTTTAATCCAAGTCTTGCACAAAAATCCTAAGAAAACTCAAAACTTCAAAACGCTTGATCAAACTTTGCCAGACCCATTAAGTATTTGTTGTAGTAAATAAAATAGGTAGGAAATAAAAATTGGGTAAGAAATTTTTTTGATGATGGGGTCTTGGTGGTGGAGCAAATCGACAGCGCAACACGACAAACGGGACGGAGGAGGTTTTTTTTTTATTTTTGTAAAGCTTCTGTGTTTCTTTTTATTTGTCGCAGTCTGGGAGAAGGAGTTTAATAACTGCCTTGCACAAGGACTATATGAATGGTTTTTATGGGAACTCAAAAAACCTAAACTCTTGGATGAGGTTTAGATTTTGGGTCTTATAGGAGGCGGCTATACTGGGGTAGGATTTAATGGGTTTACATTTTTTTATATATTCATCATGTGTATTTAGTTATTAAAAATGTTAAGGATTAATCTGTACGCTAAGTTTAAGGTCTTATAAAAAAAGGTTTGTTTTATGCAAAGTTCCTAGGTAAGGAGTGGAAAGAAAAACTGAGAATGTCTAATAATAGATAGTTTAAAATACTCGGGAAATTTTTATGGAAATATTGATCTCACTTCGATAAAAAACGTAAGCACAGCACAAAGCTTAAAGACCTGCTAAAACTTACTAGAACGCAAAAAAATTACCAACTCGGTACGTAAAAAAAGTAACAAAGTAAATTTTTTGACTTAAAGTAAAATAGAAAATAGAAAGCCTCCTGAATAAATTATTTACCTGAATTTGTGCTGGAAGTTACTTCAACAGTCAACCACCCTTTACGGGAAACTTTATGATCCCCACGTCGTTAAACTGTGACTTTTGAAGACCGATGGGTTCTTGGTTAGCGAAAGATTGAGGGTACTTCGCTTTAATTATATAAAAACGCTTACAAATATTTTGAATTTTTGGAATTTGAGGTATAGTAAATTGTTTCTGGGAAAATTTCAAAGTGGACTACTCTCAGCATAGCATTGGATCCTTAACTGTATATAATTAGGTAGTTAACTGATTTTTGGATAATTATGGACTGAACGATGAAATGCTCATTTTCATGTCATTCTTTTTGTTATGACAGTTCAGTTTCAACTGAGTTCTAGATTGTTAATAAATCAGTTAAATATAGTACGAATGTAGGGTCGGTAGATTTATAGATGACCGGGTAAAGCAAAACAACTTATAAAAACTGATAGTATATGGTAGCAATCTAATAGTTTATAGTAATTGATTTGTAAAGTAATGATAATCAGTCTCTTAAGATGGAAGGACGAATTTGTTTATAAGGATAACGATAATTGTAGTTTATAGGAAAAAAAAATAATAGAACCTCTTCGAATCAAAAGAGACTGCATAATAATTTATTGAAAAGATAAACTCATATCTCTAGATATATCACTTGAATATAATAGATCAATCAATAAATGACCATTATGATCTATTAAAAAGAATAGCAAAAAACAATACCAAGAATGGTTTACTATACAATAACGTCATAACAAGGATAAGAGATTAATGTGTTAGCCTCAAAATATTGAGATCAGACCAATGGAAGTTTACTTTTTTTTCTTTTTTTCCCTTAATAATTATATTAGGTTCTCGGATCACTATTAATACATATTAGAGTTGTATTAAGGTCCTAGACGGAGGTAGTAAACGGGCTTCTTAATTGTACATCTAATTGGTCACGTGCGAACTCGGGCGGAAAAGCCAAGTAATCCGAGCCCAGAGCCAGTTTGAAATTCCCCAAGGCATGGAAGCCCTTGGGTTTATTCAAGTTTAAATAACCCATCTCCAGTATGCGCTCCGTGGGTGTTGATTGATTGTTGGTTCTTGTTAATACTTCATATTGTAATTTGGCAACGTATTAATCATCTTTTTCCTGCTTCTTAACCTTATCTCTCTCTAACTTCTCTCTTAAACATTATTTCTCATATTTTTCATGTCTTAATTTCTTGAGTTTCAATATCTGAAGTGAAAGTGATTATGAGGGTACCGGAATTTGGTATATCATTCGCCACCGGGGGGAGTTTAGTTTTTGTTTAGTTTTAGTGGTTGTTTCGTTTTTGTTTCGTCTTCTTGTTTGTTTGTTTCGGGTTTTGTTTTTGGTGATAAGCAAAGTGGTTCGATTTTGTGGGTTGTAATGCGCGATTCTTGTAATCGTGGTTATTTCGTTGCAGTGGCTAAGAAATCAGCAGGGGACGAAAAGATATGTGTTGTTAGTGACATCATCGTAGTAAAACGAGGGTCTTTCTGTTTTGGATCGAAATGATCCGACTTAAAGGAACGAACAGAACGCAACATTTCTTTGTTTGATCGAAGAGTGTCTTTACTTCAAAACGAAACAGAACGATGTGGGTGTTTGGTTCGAACCAAAAGCACAATCAGAACAAGAGCACCATTCGAACAAGTCATTCGAACTGCTCCATTGTTCGAACGCACGAGCGACTTCAACAAGGACTATCGAACGAGCGGATTTAGCAACCTCCTCCGACTTTCGAACGAGTGGTTTTTTGTTTTGATGAACGAAGAGTGTTGTGTTTTTTTATGGTATTTTGAATGAACGAGTGTGATGAAACCACGCTGTTGGAAATCGAATAACTGAACGTGATCAGATAACTGAGGGTTGAATGTAACAGCTGTGACTAGAAAACGAGCGTTGATTCGAATTACAGAGTGTGATCGAACGATCGGTGATGAATACGAGAGTGATCGATGACGAAATACGCGACTACAAGATTAGAACCGAGAAGAAATTGTTTTTGAAAATTTTAGTATTTTACTGTGAACTTAATTGGGTTTCCAGTAAAACAGCCATAACTTTTGATCGTAAACTGTTTTTAGGCGTGACCTCTCAAATCGAAGAGAAAAACGAAGGACGGATCACAGGTGTTAATCCAACCCTTTAGTCGTTAAAGGATTTTTCGAAAGTCAAAACAATAAACATCGGTTTTCCATGATTTAATTGACGTTTTTTCAGTTTTTTTTTGGAATTTTCGCTGATTCCAATATCAAATCATTCACGGATTTTTCTTCGCTCTTTATGTAAAAAATCCAGCCGAAATAAACTCTGGCTCCTCTTTTTCATGGTTTAGTAAGTTTTGTAAAATCCGAGAACGTTAATTGATTAAAATTCCACAACAACAATCACCTTTACCTGCTTAGGATCCTACCAAATCCTTCTCATTCTTAATTCATCACAATTGAAGACTCCAATTGCAAAAACTTCCACAATACTGACAGTCAAGTCGGCACTCAACAACATAATGGCAGCAAGCGTTCAAGGGATCGTCCAACCTGCTTAGCAACAGGACGATATGCACAATGGCGATCACCCGGTTTCCTTACGATACAATTGATACAGACACAAATGGTGATGCCTTAAACGGTGTAGGAAAAGTGCATTCTCACTCAGGTCATACGCTCTCTCCAACAATGGTCAATACGACACAGCTGTATCGAGCAAATACAGAGAATTCTCCGGGAAATGCCATTGACAAAAAAAAACATAACGTCTTCGAGACAGTTCTGGTATATGACTCCTTGGAGAACAAGGACATCGACTTATGAATCTGGACGAATAAGAAGCGATTCATTTGATCTTGACTGGAATTGGAGATGCATCTTCTCAAACTGTTGATGATGTCGACAGCTCAGAATGTGGGAAGCCATCGAGAGGTATCACAAGGTGAATCACTCCAATATTCAGATGTCAAGGACTAACTGTATTTTGGGGGAATTTGGTCAATTAACTTCTCACGACATGGAGGATTCAATTGAGTCTTACTACACAAAAGAATTCTACAACATATGATGATTGAGATGATCTGAGAAGGAAAATAGTTGACAGTTTGCAACGATGCATGTCACATGTTTATTTCTTTCAACAAAACTTCAACCAGGAAAAATAGGTCATTGAATTTGTCACAACTTTGTGAGGAGCAAACAAACAAATATGTTGAGATGATTTTGTCCATATCATAAGCTTCTTTGATCATTCTGAAAACAATACCAAAAGAGTTAATGAACTTCAGTGCTGAAAGTATGCGCCCAGAATGTATCCCATTTGCACTTCGTTGCTACTGCTCAATCACTAATGCAGATAACAGATATTATCAAAAACCAAAAACATCTCAAAAAATTCATCATGCATCCAAAATCCACAAAGCTACACTTCTCCAACCAGATCTCAATTGAGCTACAAGTTAATATAAAGGTATCAAGAGATAGACCAAACCAAATCAACACTCTCCATCATGAGTCTGTCTTATGAAGGAAGGACAGTGAATCCTGAACAAGCTCAGGATAGAAGGACCAAAAGGATACTCGCATAGAAGACTATCATTTGGGATCTCATTGCTAAAATGTACTTCAAGGAAGAAACTCTACCAGATTCCACTACCAACATCACCTACAGAAACTTCCTAAAACACCAGATAAGAAAACAAGAATGTGCCGCATACGTTAGTTATCCAGCATATCCTAAGGATGACAATCGACTGGACAGTTTGGAAAATACAAAAGGGTAGGAATATGCTGTTGGCTAGAGAAACTGTAGGAGGCACTCCAGTAGTGCTAAACATATCTGGGATTAACAGTGCTTAATGACAAGAATTGGTCATTTATGAGAGGAAATGCAGGTGAAAACGCCAAAAGGTGTTAGTGGACTCCAAGCGCATCAAAAGGAAAGTTGTATGCTGTGTATTGTCCAACGCTGAAGAAAAGGTGTTAACTTCACAAGTCAGTGCAATCTGTGACATGGCTAGCAAGATCAACGGAAATGAGGAAAATTGAATGAACAAGAAGATTGGATTGCACAATTACAGTTCTACATATCCTCAAGAAGGCAAAAGATTCAAGAGAACAAAAACCGTTCTCACCTATATGGCAGATCCACTACTCGGCACTGACGCTGATCGAGCCATTGGATCAGGTTATCACTACGATTTACTGACATCTTAATGTTGTTTGACCCTATCCGATTACAACTTTTGAAGCATTCAGAACTCTATTAGTAAACACATGTGCAGTGGAAACGGGTGATAGTAATGTCATTCTGACTCAACCGAATATGTAGTGAATATTGATACTTCGACAGATCTGACCAAACAATGTTGTAGAATGTGATGCATAGAGCGTGTTTGCACTTGCTAATTTAATTGCTAATTTAAAGCTTGATTGTCGATGACAATAAAAAGATATCAAAAAGCAATTAAAGAAAGCAAATCGCAACATTGTACTCAAGAGTATAAATGAGTGCAATTCTCTTCTTGCGGAAAATAGTAGAATCTGGGAGAGTCTTACATAGTACTTCCGGGAAGATAGTTGTTTAGTTGCATTCAAAACAAACAGACTGGTTTGACAAGTACAAAGAGCCTTTAATGATAGTACAGTTCTATTGGACTAATTTGACACTCAATCACTTGGGGAAGAGTAAGTTAAATGAATATCATATCATGAATATTTAGATCAAAAGGATCAATTGCACAATACAAAGATGGTGTTTATAAATATATAGGCCTACGAAAACAAAAGGACATTGACATACAAGAGGGTTTAAAAGTTAAGGCCTACGAAATTTCTGTTGTCCAAGCAAAACACGATGAATTAGTCAAACAGAGTCTTTTAACTAGGTCTCATTACGAAGGTCTTGTCAAGGAGAAAACAAAGGTAATAACGGATCTGAAACTTAGGGAAGATAAAGATATTGACAAAATGATTTCAATGGAACACCAAATCAAATTTTTGAATGAAATTGTTTACAAACGAGGTCAATCAATCCAAACCATTCAAATGTTAGCACCCAAATGCTCTACATTTAATGGAAGACCTACCTTTGCCAATCCAATGTACCACAAACAGGCTCAATCTGGTCCAGCAACCAGACTCATCCCCGATAGTGAAGAGATTCTGACTCTTGCTGATGCGAGTCGATCTAAATTGAATAAAGACTTAGTCAAACCATTTGACTACACGAAGTTAAATAGTCTTTATGAAATTTTCAAACCCCCAACCCAGCATTATGAAATTCAGTTCGCACAGGCAAATGAAATAAGAAAGAAAATGTGGAGAAAATCATTTGTAAAAACAAAACCAAATGTTTTCAAAAACATAGATTTCTTACCAGTGTCTAAATCAGTAAGCAAAAGTAGACAAGCATATAATGTCATGACAAACAACATTAATCATCTGAGCGAACTCGTCAACCAAGCATGGGTAAAACATTCAAACGACCATCTTTATCTTCGACACCCAACTGCTCAAGATATGGAAATCTTAGTTAAGAAATGTTTGATGCCCCTTGCCCTTAAGACTCAGGATGATAGTCTCGCGTTTATACATGAACTTAAGAAAGAAATGCATGCAGATTTAAAGTACGTTGAATCTCTTGAAGATGAACTTGATGAACTTGAATCTGATAAGGCAGAATTTTCCAACATGTATGATATGCTTTTGCAAGAATGTGTGTCTAAAGATGTCATGTGTTCTTATTTGCTAACTTCATCTGATTTAGATGAGATCACTGAATTACAATGCTTATATCTTCATAAAGTCATGGAATGTGACTGTCTTGCACAAAAGCTTTCTGAACAAACTGATTTTGTAAGTAAAGAGATTTACACTGAGCTTTTACAGCGTTTTGCTAGATTAGAAAAACACTCAATTTCTCTTGAAATCGCTTTACAAGAATGTCAAGTACGACTGAAAAATGACACAGTTTGCAAAGAAAAGGCGTCAAATGTATTTCGAAAAGAACGTGAACAATATGTTGAAATACAAGATTTGAAAGCTCAACTGCAAGACAAGAACATCGCAATAAGTGAGTTGAAAAAACTCGTTGCAAAATGCAAGGGAAAATCTGTAGACACTAAGTTTGATAAACCATCTGTTGTTCGACAACCAAATGCTCAAAGACTTCCAAAACCATCAGTTTTAGGAAAACCGGCTCCTTTTTCAAACTCTCTTGAGAGACAATATTTTGCAAAGAAAAAGTCGGTTTTAAAAACTAATGAGTCAGAGAGTTTATCAAAACCAGTCACTCTACAGAATTTACCTCAGACAGCAATGCAAGCTGTAAGAAACACAAATGTGATTAAACCAGGCATGTATCGCATTGCAAGTAGTACCACACAGACTAGAGCACCACAGTTGAATCAGACTTTTAGGAATACTAATCCTCGCGCTTCTACATCTACAGGAATAGCTCACAAAACTAATGTTAGCAGACCACAGCCTAGGAGCAATCAAATGAAAGATAAGGTCGTGCCATACACTAGTCATGCGAAGCTTAAGAAGACTGAAGTAGAAGAACACCGTAGGATTTCTAGTATTTCTAATAAAACAAAGTCTGTAACTGCGTGTAATGACAGTCTAAATTCCAGAACTTCAAATGCTAATGCTGTTTGTGCTACTTGTGGAAAATGTGTGTTTAATTCGAATCATGATGCTTGTGTTTCTAAATTCTTGAATGACGTGAATGCTAGAACTAAGAAGCCTAATGTAGTGCCTATTAGTACTAGGAAACCCAGAAGTCAAGCGAACAAATCTGTTGCAACACCCCTTAAGAAAACAGTTGCATCAGAATCCACTATCACAAGTTCCAAGAGTTACTATAGGATGCTATATAAGAAAACGAGTAAGGCGTGGAAATGGTGGATAGCACAACAATGCCCATCAACATACAAATGGGTTCCTAAAACACAGAAGAAATGGGTTCCTAAGACACAAAAGAAATGGAAAATGGGTGCCTAAAGTTAGGAATGAGAATGTGAAAAAGAGAGTTAGTTTTGCTATAGATAATGCATCTAGAATAATTAATGTCTTGAAACTCACAAATACTTTAGGATCTAATTTTTCAAGTATTCCATCATCCTCTAATTCTCTTGCAGATTGTTCAACTCATCCTATTCATTGTTGACTCTAGATTCATAAAGCACATGACGGGCAATCTAAAGCTTCTGTGTAATTTTGTTGAGAAATATCTGGGTACTGTTCATTTTGGCAATAATCAATTTGCTCTAATTCTTGGTTATGGAGATTTGGTTCAAGGAAATATCACGATCAATATGGCTTATTACGTCGAAGGCCTCAATCACAATCTCTTCTCGGTTGGTCAATTTTGTGATGCGGATTTATAGGTTGCTTTCCGGAAATCTACGTGTTTCGTTAGAGATCTTCAGGGAAACGATTTACTCGCCAGTAATCGTGGATATGATCTCTATACAATTTCCCTTTAAGAAACCACTTCATCAACTTCAATATGTTTCATGGCTAAAGCCTCACCAACTCAAGCATGGTTATGGCATCGAAGACTCTCTCATCTTAACTTCGACTACATCAACTTGCTTTCAAAGAAGAATGTCGTGATTGGTTTACCAACACTGAAATATGTCAAGGATCAACTATGTTCCTCTGGTGATGTGAGTAAAGCAAAAAAAAGTTCATTCAAGACAAAGGCTATTCCAAGTTCAAAAGAACGGCTAAATTTACTTTATATGGACTTATGTGGTCCAATGCGGGTTGCTAGTATAAATGGGAAGAAATAAATTCTAGTAATTGTAGACGACTACTCCAGATATACTTGGACTCTCTTTCTACGATCCAAGGATGAAACACCAGAAGTTCTAAAAGATTTTCTCACGATGATCAAACGAAATCTTCAAGCCCTAGTAATTTCTGTTCAAACTGACAGAGGTACTGAGTTCTTAAATAAGACACTCAATGCATTCTTTAAAGAAGAAGGAATTGAGCATCAAACTTCTACACCTCGAACACCTGAACAGAAAGACGTTGTCGAAAGACGAAACCCTACTCTTGTTGAGGCTGCTCGCACGATGCTCTCAGCTTCTTAACTCCCTTTATTCTTTTGGGCTGAAGTAATTGCAACCGCATGCTTTACTCAAAACAGATCTATCATCATCCTGACACATGAGAAAATGGTATTTCACATCATCAATGACAGGAAACCTTCAATTAAACACCTTCACATCTTTGGTTGCAATTGTTATCTCACTAGAGATGGTGAAAATCTAGATAAGA
>BQNB010212585.1:0-10121 GCA_026074375.1 Tanacetum coccineum
ACAAATAAGATCTAAACTACAAGAAAGCATAAATAAGCATTAGACATCAATAATAAGCATAAGCAAGCAGAAAATATCGTCTTTTATTCGTTATTTATTCGTGATCTTATTCGATTGTCATTTATTCGATTTTTCTTCATTTTTAAAAACTTACAAGGCCCTTTGCTTAAACAAGGGTATAAAAGGCTCTTAGAGCTATTCAACAAGCTCTAGCTAGCCCTTCCAGAATTGGCTTTTCTTCCAAATAAGCTGTGGTACTTTGAGGGGTGATTTTTTTAGTGAACTTTTCTTAAACACTTAACAGTTTGTAAGGTTTTAATAAAACAGATTAAACAAGAGCTTATTTAGCTTATTAGACCATTTTCAAATATATTAATTCATTAGCATAAGGTAAACAGATTTTAACATTAAAACTCAAAATATCATTAATACTTAAAACGTTTACAACACTTAAAGAAAAGTTACAATAAGCTGATTTTAAACTAAAATAAGCTGAAAAATACAATAAATAAGCTATTAAAAACTAGATAAAAAACTACATGCCCCAAACAAATAAACTAGTCTTCTATATATATACGAGTAGAGAAGGTTCTAGGTCTTGAGCTTGTGTGTTTCTTCCGTGAGGAAAAGTTGAGAGTGCTCTCCAAGCCTTCAATCTTAGCCATTGATTCTTCTTTGTGCTTCTTCAACCCTCATCATCACCCTTGATTCGTTTCGTCCAATAAAACTCTATGGGATTGCCATAGTGGCCTTGTCTTCATTTGGGGGTGGGGTTTAGGTTAAGGGGGTGTGATTTTGTTTTGTTGTGGTGCAGGGGAGAAGGAAAGTGACAGATGAATAGTGGGATTTGGGCTTTGGCGGGATGAGGTTTTATATGTTTTGGGGTAACGGGTGTTAAGGTAAAAGGGTAACGGTGTTAAGGGTATAGGGACTAAAAATGTTAGTCCTTAAGGACTAACGATGCAAACCCTTAAGGACTAATGGTGTAATTCGTTAAAAGGGTGTATGGTTAAGTCTAATGGGCTTATATGTTTCGTTTTAGGCCGGTTTAGATTTAGGGCTTTTTTAACTTGTAAGACTTTTTAGATAAAGGCTTAATGGGCTGACCCGACCCATTAAATGGGGTGCGAGTTAGTCCATTTAAGATGCACACGTCTTTAGCTTCGACTTTTCACGCTCTTTCCAATCCGATGCTATGTTTTGTCCGTTTTTGCTTTGTTTTTTTGTCCTTTAGTGAATATCCGTTACCTGCATAATCATAAATCACAAAACACAAAAGTGCAATGTATTTTTCATATATTTTGGTCATTTTAGGCTCGTTTTATTAGGTAAAAGGTATGTGTAATTAAACATATACCAAAATCCCCCATACTAAACTATTGTCGTGTCCTCACGCAATGCTATAAGTAAACACTTTAGAAAACCAAGAATCTCAATCCCCATCGACTAATTACCTCAAAAAGTAGCCAAGTATTCATCAAGGGGAAATAAAGAATCATTAGCTTTGAAAAGCCCCGTTTTGACCATTTTTATAAATCTACACTAACTACTACACATACTTTTGTATTTTCCCTTTTTCTCATTTTTTTATACTTTTCTTTTTAACCAACTAGAATGTCCGGACTTTCGTTATTTTCATAACCTTTAAGATCATAGAACAAGACGCACTTCAATCCTAAAATGCCCAAAAAGATAAATTCATCATCCCCGATTTTTCACTTGTCCCAAACCAAGCTTAAAAACGAAATCACCGTTAAATATAAGTTAAGATGCTAACACTACTCATACTTGTAACTTGTGAAACTTTTCACTCCCGACAATTATTATATCTTAGGTGAATGTGCTTATTTTGAATTTCAACCATGGATCAACCTCTTTAAGAAAATTGCAATATTTCTATGCTTCACGTTCCACCCAAGAATTATGATTTTGAAGGCGAGATCATTCCATGTAGCGACTTTCTTCTCGGCACATCCCAGCCGAGACCGGCTTAGGTGACCAGGCTTTTGACACCCCACAGAGAATAGTATCGGAACTCACGGACCTTCGGTTTCAAAAACTCTTAGGCTTCCCGTTAAATAAACAATTCATTTAGAAAAACCACAATCTTAAAACGAATTAGTCTTAGTTCAAAAGCATATTTGAATTTAAGAAAAATAGATTTTCCCTATATTTATTAAATCACATATATCACACTTATCATAATTATATTTTTAACAAAGGAAATCCTCGACCTTTTAGAAGGCTGCAACATCGGTTGTGAGCCGGCAAGATGCAGCAAACTTTTATCAGTCTCGGATTATTATTCTTACTATGGGCTTTCTTCTTTATAATGTGCCTACAACGGTTGTGAGCCGGCAAGATGCAGCAAACTTTTATCAGCCCACAGTTTATAATTATTACTCATCAATTTTTTTAAACGTTACCACGATATAAAGAAAACTTCTTTTTAGAAAATTCAAGTATAAATTTAAACTAAGACTAAATAAATTAATGTTGTCGACTACATTAATAAAGCTTCAATATCAAAAATTGTTGATTTAAGTTTAATTTTCAAAAAGAGCACGTATTATTAGTCCGGTTTAGGAGCTTATGGGAGAAAAAGCCACAAACTACACTTATGAGCTCTTAAGATTTCCAACTAATCCTTGTTTAGCATCTAACTCATAATTAACTCTATCATTTTTCGTTCTTCGCAAATTTAAAATCTTTAATAAAAAGATCCGCGAATGCTTAGTCTAAAAGTTAAGGGACAAGCTAGAGCGCAACATGCTCGATCGAGTCAAAATTTATTCTTATTCTACCCAGCAGGAAAGTCAAAATTGTGACAAAAACACTTATTTTATTTTTGGAATTTTTAAATTTTTTTCATTTTTTTGGTATTTTGGTGGTAAAAACGGGATTACGTGAAAACAACGGCTGCAGGCACAATCAAATCGATAGATCCCCCCATACTAGAATTGAACATTGTCCTCAATGTTTTAAGAAGGGTCTCTACGTAAATCCTAAGCCGTTTATTAAGTATGCTTTAAAGATAAACGTTAGTCGATAAGATTTGGATATTGGATTCCCAAAATGAAGCTGAGGATGTGAAGCTCAAGTGAACGAAGGACAAAAACCGCGAGCACGAGAGGCTTCAAACATCCGGGACAATCCTGGACATACAACAAAAACACAAGCACACGAGAATGAAAGAGGCACACCTCCGCACGTTACACTTATTAGAAAATAGAAAGAAGATAGAAGGATAAGCATGGGTTGCCTCCCACGAAGCGCTTGTTTAAGGTCACTTAGCTTGACCCGTCCCCGAATTTAGTTGTCCATGGGGAAGGTTTGGAGATCCGGGACAACCATATGTGGTATGTCCCCTCCAAAGTAATGCTTAAGTCGATGACCATTCACCTTGAAGTTTGGCCCGTCAGTTTTGATAAACCTCGGACATGCAATAAGGAAATACAAGTGTAACGGTGAATGGTCATTCCCCAGCGAGTCTTAAGCTTTCCTGAGAAAATCTTTAATCTAGAATTAAAGAGGAGGACTCGATCACCAACGTTAAAAAATGAGAAAATCCAAAAATATTAGTTGTAGTTAGTGTAAATTCAGAAAATGGTGAAAACGGGGCTTACATGTTTACTTCATAACATTGCGTGAGGACACACAATACCTTAGTTTGGGGGATTTGATAAGTGCTTAATTACACATATCTTTTACCTCTAAAAACGAGCTTAAATGACCAAAAACAGACAAAAACTGCCAAATATATGTTTGTTTTGCATTTGTATTGTGCAGGAAGTGGATATCAACAAAAAGACAGAAAACCAAGCCAAAATGACAAAACTGAGCATGGAATGGAAAAGACTGTGCAAAATCAAGGCCAAAGTCCAAAAATGCCAAAGTCAGAGTCAATACAGAAGAATCAGCAGTCAAACCGGAGCCGGAACTGAAGAATACTATTGGATGCAATCTTAACCCATCTGATGGGCCGGGAAAGCCCAATAGTATAATTATGAAGACTGTGAAGACCAAATGGGCCCTCAATCAATTACAACAGCCCATTTGTGTGCATTTGACAAAGACTGTGAAGACTTTGAAGGCCCGATCCTAGCCCTTGAACTTTCATCCCTCAGCCATTATACACACAAAACCCACCTGAACCTTATTGGGCCTTAAAAAGCCCAATAACATAAACCCAATTGGGCCCAATACACAAACCCAAGCCCATTACTGGCCCAGAAACAATTTTTATAAACCTTAGGGACTAGAATTGTCATTTTTAAAAATAGGTTTTATAAAAGAAAAATGGTTTAAACTAAAAGAGGGACTGAAATTGCAATTTTCCAAACTTGTATTCCCTTTAAAAAGCCAAGGGCTGAATCTGCCATTTCCAAAACCCTTTTATATCTTTGTTTTAATAAAAGCCAAGGACCATTTGTGTACAACCTTAAAACTCTTTTATAACTAAAAGGGGCTTAAAAATGAAATGAAAAAGGGATGAAAGTTGAAGGGCTAGTTTTGCCTCTTCCCCAAACATCCCATTTAAACCAACTCTCTTTATAACTAAAATCGGCTAAAAAGAAAATGAAAAGAGATAGAAACATGGGGGACTATCTTTGCCTCTTCTCCAAACAAACCTTTTAAACCCTGTAACCAACCCGTACCCTCCCCACATTCCCGCCAAACCCAAACCACCTCACCCACGGTTTCTCTTCACCCCCATCCCCTCTCAGTACCCTTCTCATTAATGCCCTAACCTAAACCCACTCAACCCTGTCCCTTATAACCTGCCATGTTGGCAATCTTGGTTAACCCAAGAACATCAATGGCTGAGATGTATGATAAAGTAGCACAAGGCAATCCAAGGGCTGGGAATTGTGTGAAGACTTTCTACACACCCAACTAGCACAATATGAAGACCAAGAATGTCTTTGGACTTGTTATAAAAGGAAGAAGACCAAGCCGAGACACAAAAACACCCTTTTTACCCTGTTTTTTTAGTTTATGTTTTAATTAAGTCTTTTTTAAGCAATTTATTGTACTTCAGTTCTTTTTAAAGTTTATGTTGTAAGTTTCTGAATTTTAATAAAAAGTTAAGAGTTTATTTTCAAAGTTTGCTTTTACACTCGTGTCGAAATTCATATATTATCGCCTTGTATAATACTGTTAAAAAACTTGTGTAAAAATGAGTTAAACCAGCTAAACATTACTAGTACTTACCTTTCTCAGCCTTCCATTTATTAAAAATCATTAAAAAACGTTTTTTACAAATTTAAGGGGGTGTTTGGCATAGACTGCAAAATGGGTCATTTGGGGATTTTAATGGGTCATACCCACTCAGCCATCTTTGGCTGAGTGTGTGGGCTTTATTAGGCCAATTTAATCAAAACTTTTTTGTTAAAAATAAGTTTTTAAGTCCCTTTGATCTTTCTATCAAAAAGCTATTAAGTCACATTTTGTTAAAAAGCTTAAGCTGTTTAAACAGCTTAAGCATACCTTGTTTGTGTTTATCTTAGTCATAACCACCCTTTCAAAAGCCCTCTTGCTCTGTCATAACCAATTGACCAAGTTTCATTAAGTGTTTAAAATGCCATAATTTTGAAATCAGCCAAACTCAAGCTCAAAAATCAGCAGGTTTAAGTGCAACATAATAGCTCAAATTTTGGACTTAAGCTCTCTTACCACCCTTTTAAATCTGTCTAGGTTTTATTTTGGGTAAAAAGCCCTCATGAGCTTATTTTCATAAGCCCAAAAAGCCCCCTAGGCCACTGTTGCACCTCCCCTGGTGCTGAGCACCAGGTTTAAGCCCCATTTTTCTAGCTTATTTAATACTAAGCATTAGGTTTTTATTGTTTTTTAATGTAGCTTATAGGTCCAATTATTAGGTTTAGCAGCTTATTTCAATTTAGATGCTTATTAGAGTAGCTTAATAGTAGCCTAAAAGTAGGTCTTTTCTGTTTTTGTTAAAATTGTTAGTATAGCTTATTTAAATTTTAGCTTAACTTAGGGCTTATTTTAGGTGACCATAGCTTAATTAGGACTCCCTTGCCTAGGTAACTTGTTCCTTTAAAGTTCTAGCTTATTGTGCAGCTTAATCCCAAAGAAAAAAGCCCAAATAAGCCCATAAGCTTATTAAAGTCTGTGACCCCAATAAACCTAAAAATCCTGGGATAAATTTAGTGAGATTCAAGCTTAGTGCTTATTATGAAAAATGTTCCCCATAAGCCCCTCTTTAACTTTACTTTTATAAGTTTTGGCTAATAAGCTAATTGGACTGCCTTTGCACTTCGGGGTCCACTTCAGGGACCATTTGTGTAATTTTGTCTTTTCTAGTTAACATTGTTAGTCCCTGTGGTTAGTTAGCCTGTTACCCCATTAGTCCTTGTGTCCTTTCACTGTTAGTCCTTTAGTTATAACTTTAGTTAGTTTATTTAATTTAATTAATTTAAATTAGGTTTAATTTTAATTAGTTTAATTACTTTTAATTTAAACAGTAAAATTTGGGCATTTTTATATTTTTAGAATTGTTAACTTTTTCTTTATTTAATTTTATTTTTTCAGAATTTTTATAACTTTTATTTTTTGTCTTTTTCTATTTTCTTAGTTTTAATTAGTTTTTAATCTTTATAAATTCATAAAAAAATCAGAAAATTAATAAAAAAATATTTTTCTTTTTTATAAAATTTTCTTTTGTCATTTAGTGTCTAGGAAAAATATAAAATTTAGTATAGGCTTAATTTCTAAATTTCGTTTTAGTCCCGTTTTACCGGGTAGTTTACCGTTTCTTTTCGTTTTACATTCAAACGACCTCCGTTTTAGTTCTAGTTTTCTTTATTTTTCAAGTTAAGTTAATTAGGATTTAATTTTGATTTTTAATTTAATTTAGCATTTATTTTCTTAATTTTTAGTATTTAGGGTTCCCGATACCTGATTCTGTTCCCCGTATTTTAGTATAAATTTAATTTTAGGATTTCCTTATACCTAATTTTGTTTCCCGTAGTTTTTTAAGATCCCCATTTCCTTTGCTTGTTTTCCCGTAGATTAAATTAGGTTTTATTTAATTGTTTTAAAATTATATAGTGTTTCCATCATTCAATTTCCATCAAAACCAGGATAAAATTTCAATTGCAGCCTCGTTTGGACATCGACCGGTAGCACAATAATATCCCGTGAGAAGTGCTGATTACATCTCAACCTTTATACTCTCTGGCTAACTTACCAACCTCGTATTCTGTCGGCTATTGTAGTGATCACTTGGTGAAGTAAACCCGATATTCCAAACTTGAAACTGAAGTAAAATCCCCCAAATTTGTTACTTAATCTTGCACTATTGTTGATTGAAGAACGGTGCAGAAGAAAATCTCTAAGTACCTTATACCCAACATCAAAAGTATAAGAAGTACAACACCTCTTGAAATTATCCACATCGACATCTGCGTGTGACACTGAGTACTACAATGTAACTCCTTTAAGTGATAGTTATCCAGGTCTTCATCCAACCACCCCTTGACTTCTGGAAACTAGATAATCCAAGTCTTAATCATAATTGTATACGTTCAAGCAAGTCATCAATCGATAGAAAATAGAAGGAAGTCTCGATGATGAAATAAGTAGATGCCTTTGTGAAATTCAACTTCAATCTCAAATAAGGGATACCAAATCAACTCCGTGATCACATGTCATCGTAATCCGAATCTCTAGCCGTTTTGTCGTTTAAGTGAATCTTTTCAGGATCGTTTTAGGATTAAGTGTTGTTGTTTGTGTGGTGTGTTGTTATGGTTGATATATGTCTTGTAAGTCTCGATTCTTGATTGTGGTGTTTGTTTCTTGTGGAATTGGTGTTTTATATAAGTCCTTGTGATGGTTTAGGTTAATGGTTTGTTTAGGTGTAGCTTTGTCGTTTAAAGTTCATCGTAATGAGGTTTGTTAATGTGGAAAATAAGCAAACCTCCACCAAAAGTGAGCAAAACCGCCACCCAAATGTAAGCAAACCGCCGCCCTTTTGTGACCAAACTGCCACCAAAAACAAAGCAAATCGCTGCCTTGCTTGTGACCAAACCGCCACTAAAAACAAAGTAAACCACTGCCTTGTTTGTGACCAAACCGCCACCATTGTTACACCAAAACGCCGACTAATATTAGGACAAACCGTTGGCATAAATTATGCTAAACCGCCGCCTGAAGAAAATCAAACCGCTGGCTAATTATTTAGCAAACCGTCATCTGTTTTGAACTTTGCAAAAGTTTAAAGCAAACCGCCACCAGTTTTTGGCAAACCGCCGTCTAATAAAATAATCAAACCGCCACACCTAAGATCAACCCGCCGTGTATAATGGCAAACCGCCGGCTAAAATTTAATTATTTTTAATCAACTCGCCGTCTAACCTGTCAAACCACCGTCATATATAAGCAAACCGCCGTGACCTTTGGCAAACCGCCGGCTAATAAAATTGATTATTATAATCAAACCGCCTTTGACCTGGTCAAACCGCCGGCTACTTTTTCCTTAAAACACGGATCTTGTCCCCTCTTTTTGTCAAACCGCCACCAAGAAAATGATTTTTTATTCAAACCTCCACGAAGAACATCAAGAACGAAATAAGCAAAATCAGCCAAATAAGCTATTTCACTTCTCAAATAAGCTATAGGGGCTCAATACTAAGTGGTTAGATGAGTATATAACACGAAATAACAAGCTATTCCATATGAATCATCAAATTCGAGCCAAACCTCCACTTAGAACACATAAAAAGTCAACCCTTTTTAAGCTTAAAATTCGATCTAGATGCTTATGAATCACTTTGAATGGTAACAATCTAACCTGTTTAACATGTAGATCAAGGAAAGAACAAGATTAACAACCAAATAAGGCAAAAAAAAATTAGAGCCGTGGCCTTTTTTCTTTAAAATAAGCCATGAATTTTTTTGAGCTTATTCACCACATAATCAGTAGTTAAAAAACACGGATCCCCCCTGTGCTCTGGTGCCAATTGATAACATTAGATTCACCCTATAACACAAGATCCGGAGGTATGGTCAAATGAAAGAGAAATTGAGCCATGTTTATTAGAGAGAAAGGATAAGAAATGGGAAGTTGTATGTGTGCTAGAGAGAAAAGAGAAAAATACACACACTCACACTTTACAAATGTGAACTTCTACCCCTCCATGGAAGTATGAAGGGGGTATTTATAGTCCTGGGCTTGACTAGCTAAACTAACCCGATGCGACTATAAATGATAAATGTAATTTCGGATTAGTCACCATATTTTAAGGCTAACAAACCCAGATTAAATATGCATCTTCTGTATGTGGTTTGAGTACGCGAGTTAAGTTTCTTTGAAACTTGGTTTTGATAAACCACCGATACTTCTTGCATATCAACCCTGCAAATACTGCAAATATACAAATACAAATACTACGAATACTAATACATAACAAAACAAAATATCCTAAATTTCCAAATAAAGTAGTTAAAAACATAAGTTAAATAGCCTACTAACAATAAAATTAAAATTATCCAACACAAGTAAGAGTTTTAGAACCAAACTAGATCACATAATCAATCTTCTTCACTTCCTACATCATCGTCTGTGTGAACTCTTCACTCGCTCATCGAAGCATCATCATCATCATCATCTTATATTGCTCCTGACGATCCTCTAACTTCATAACCTAAACTGGGAACAATAGAAGTTCCTCCGAAACTCGGCATCAAACCTACAAAATTACCATCACCCGGTGCTCCATAATGACCTCCTCTATGAGATTGATTACCCATATCAGGGTAATGCGTGTAAGGGTGTAGATAAGGCACGTAGGGGTAAAGGTATGGTGGAACATTTGGTGGTTCATAAGTGGGATATGCATAGTTCGCTTGGCTGGCTAAATGATGGAGAATAGGCATGGAATGCTCGAGCATATAGTTATTCCTCATTAGCATCGAATCTCTCTAAACATTCCTACGCTCAATCTCATTCAAGCTAGTGTTCCAATCACTTCAACTCGAGTTCAACCCACTCGGCTCTTGTCTTTGTTCTCTTGCTACTCTAGGTGGTGGTGGTAATGATGTTGATCCCAACAATGTATGGTTTTTCAAATCAAGCTCACCTGCCAACATCTTCTCAG
>BQNB010212586.1:0-10121 GCA_026074375.1 Tanacetum coccineum
TGGAGGTTGTATATTTAGGGTTGGTATCATAATAAGTACACGAGCTCTTGTCGGAGGCGTGGCCGATGTGTCGTCGAAAGTTCATGCGTTTCGATTAGTATTCTCCGGATGGGGTGTCAAAAGCCTTAGCACTTACCCGATGACGGTGGGATTGCTAGAGAAGAAAGTCATTCATGGGACAAGTGAACCAACGATGTCTTAGCTAAGGAGGTTTTTGTTTGCTTTGAGATGTGATCTTGCTAAATGATTAACATATTAGCCCAAAAGGCTCATGTGTAAAGCTTGGTCGGATTTCATCTATCTAAATATGTGGATTTAATGGTTTAAATTAATTTGAACACACACACCTAAATATATGATTTATGTTGGGAAGAGGAATTCACAAGTTGTAATTATAAGTAGTCTTAGCATCTTAGCTCGTAATCAACGGTGATCTTATTTTTAAGCTTAGCATGGGAAAAGTGAAAAATCGGGGATGATGAAGTTATCTTTTAGACACTTAATTGTGCTTTTTGTTCTATGATCCTAAAAGTTACCAATGAGGTAATGAAAACAATACATTATGTCAACACAAATAAGTTATAGTTAGGTAGTTAATTATCAAGAAAAATCATAAAAAGAGAAAAATCTTTGAAAATGGGAAATCGGGTGTTTTATAACTTGTGATCTCTTAACTCTCTCAACAAAACTCTTTGCTACTTTTCAAAGGATTAGTTTGGGAAAGTTTCGAGGTATTTGGTTATAAGGCATGTGATATTGCGTGAGGACACGCAATCGTTTAGTTTGGGGAATTTTGATAAGTGTAAAATACACATATCCGTTAATACCTAAAATAACCCAATTAAACCCAAAACAGACCAAAAATGGCAACAATATGCTTGTATTTGTGTTTTTTGTATACAGGTATGGATATATCAAAAATCACAAGAAAACAGTCAAAAACGGGCAAGCACGGACACGAGAATCAGAAGAGTACAAAAAGAAGCCAAAGAATCAAAGCCAAAGCCAGAAAAGTCAAACCCGCAGTCAAGTCCAGTCAACATGGTCAACAAAAAGTCAACCAATAAAAGACAAAACCCAAAAACATTCCATTTTCACCCTCCAAGTTTCACAAAAGTCCAAAAATAACCCCTCACCTCCTATTGGGCCCTAGAACCCTTATTGGGCCTGAAAAACCCTAAAATTCTATACCCGGATCAAAGCCCATTACTTAGCCCAAAACCCTAGTCCATTTTCCTTTTTATAAACCACAAGGACCTAAACTGCCAATTTCTAAACTCCTTTTACACTACAAAAAGAGAAATGAAAAGACAAGGACTGGATTTGTAATTTAGCCAAAGTTATAACTGAATTTAACCCCAATTCAGTTATTAAAAGGGCGCCAAACACAAGTTACTGTTCACCTTCGTCCCCAGCTTTCACCTATGGTCAAATCAAGGGGCAAGTTAAAATTGAAGGGTACGGAGGTCTATTCAAAGGCTCCTAAGCAAGATGGAAGGGTTATTTCAGTCAAATCATTGCTCACTTAAGCTCTCACTCAAGCTCAGGCCACGTCAGCTATGGAGAAAGCACACAAGGATGTGGGTTTTGCTCTCAAATCACTCACATAAGTAGCACAAGCTGTCACAATCAAAGAATGACAGCTTGGCAATCCTCTAGTGTCCACAAATGATCTAACGGCCAAAACTAGTGATCCAATCATTGAAGGAATTGAAGGGCTATGATTTAAAGGAGTGTAGAGTAAGGCAAGGGGCTAGAAGGATCCATGGCTGGCTATAAAAAGGCCCTCATTCCTCACACACACACACGTAGAATTTTAGTAGCTTATTGTAGTTTTTATTGCTTATTGTAATTTTCTATTTTTAAAAGCTTTTCTAGTGTAATTTCCCTTCATTATTGTAATCAACAGCTTCTCTTAATATAAATCAAGTTTGTTTTAATCTTGTCTTTAAATCTTTGATGATCTAAATGTCTTAAAATAGTCAATAAGCTCTCATAAGCTCAATTCAGCTCTCAAGAGTCTATAAGCTCTTGATTTGAGCTTAATAAGCCTTAATCATACTTAATTTTTTAAAATCAGCTTTAAAACTTATTTACCTATGAACTATGGATTTATGGAAGGGGAGCTTAATTTGGAAGAGCTCCCAAGGACTTTTACCCTAGCTTATTCATAAGCTAGGGAGCTTGTAGCAAAGCTCTAAGAGCAGTCATAGCCTTGTTGAGCTAGGCTTTTTGTAAGTTTTCTTTTAAATTCCTTTTGTCTTTAATTTCTAGTCTAAATAGTAGATTAATGGCTTATTATTTGAGGTTTGCTTATTTGTTGTTTCTAGTTGCTTATTAGTACTTATTTGCCTCAATTCTAGCTTATTTAGTGAGTTTTATAATCTGTTTTAGCTTATTATATCTTAGATCTTAGAGTTTTTCATTTCTGTCATAAAAATTCATAAAATCCAAAAATATAGTAGCATTGGTTATAGATTTTAGATCTTAGCTTAATCAGTAGTTAAAACATGTTAAATAAGTTAGTTATAAGCTAAATATAATCTGGTACTTTAGTTTTAATAATTAAATTTCATTTTAGAAGCCTTTTCAAATCTGTCAAGAGCATAAAGGGGTGTTTGGTTTAAGCTACTTTGACCTCTCAAAGTCAAAGTGAGTTTTTAAAATTGTTTAAGTCAGCTTAGATTTCATAATTAATCATTAGGCAAAGAGGTTTCAAAAGTTAATTTTCATTTTTCAAAAAGTTATGGCTTATTATGATGGTTCCAGCACCAGGGCACTTTTAGTTTAAAGTTAGGATTGCTTATTCTTATTCTAGGTTCCCTTTGGCTTGTGTGTGCTTAAATTTGGTCTTAACTCACTCAATTGAGTGTGTTTAAGGTAGTAAAAGCTCTTAGGTTTGGCTGCACTTTGGTCTTTGTGGTATTACCAATTGCACCAGCAGTACTTACATCAGTAAGTACTTCTGATTTAATTTAGGATAGTATTTATAGGATTTAGAAGCTAAGTTTTAGTTATATTATAGTTTCCTAGTAGGTTTAGTTCTGTCACTGCTTATTTTCCATTTCCAACTTTATTTTTTAGCTTAATCTTGCTTTTAAAAAGTAGCTTAACAGCCAAAAAGACCAAAAATCAGTAGGTAGATAATTTAGTTTCTTAAATTTAAATTTCTAGCTTATAAGTATAGGTTTTATGAATGAAAATTGTAGCTTATAAGTTTAGTGATAAGTTTTCATAAGCTCATTCTCTGTCTTTGCTTTTTGAGCATTTGAGCTTATATAGATTTTGTGCACTTTAGCTAAATTCCTGAGTTTAGCATTTTGCTTTTCATTTTTAATTGTCTTATTGTGTTTCCAACTAAATTTTCTCTTCAAAATAAGCTAAAGCACTTCATAAGCTTTTCAAATCTTCTTTTGCTTTCAAGTTTGAGCTTATTTTGAGCTTTTTACAAGCTTTTTAGTAAAACCAAAGGCAAACACCTCCTTTCTGAGGTCAGCTTATTGATAAGCTCTTATAGAGCTTATTAGTGGTTTTAAGCTCATATAGCTTTTGTTAAAGTTGTTCTTGCCAGCTTATTCTCCAACTTTGCTCTTTTAAGTTTTTCCTAAAAAGCACTTTTTAGTTCATCTTATTTTTAAGGCTTTAAATGGGCTTATCTTGAAAACGGGTAGGGCTTAAGCCTCGGGTAGGTTTTGTAAATTTTTCCTCATTTTGTAGGTTAACCAGGTTAGTTCCCCGTTTGTCCCTTTGTTTTCTTGGTTTTAGTCCTATACTGGCCTTTTCATATGTTAGTCCTCAGTTAGTTTATTGTTGTTAGTTTTTATTTTAAATGACTAATTAGGTTTTAGGATTTTAATTAGTTTAATTAAGTTTAATTAAAAATGTAAAATATTAGGGGCTTTTATTTTTATTAATAATTTCTTCACCATTTTCTACTTTTTAGTTAAAATTTTTATAAAACTTTTATACGGGGTCATTATTTTTTAGCACTTTTATTTATTTTTTTCAATCTTTTAAAATTAGTTTTAAAATTTTAGAATAATTTTCATATCTTAAAAATCTAAAAGTCAGAAAATAGTGATTCTTTTTATAAATTTTCTTTTTCTTTGTTTTCTCTAGGAAAAAAATATAATTTCCATTATTTTTCTATTTTTTTTTATATTTTGGGACTTTTAATTAGATTTTAAATAATTTTTTAATTCTTATAAAATTCAAATACAATCAAAAAAAATAAAAATATTTTTCTCTTTCTTTAAAAAATTTTTCTTTTGTCCTATTTAGGTTGTAGAAACTTAGTTTTTGCATTTTTTATGGCTTTAATTTTAGTATATTTGTTAATTGTCGCTGTTTATGTGTTTTTCCGTTAAATGTTTAAGTGATTAATTGTTTAATTGTTCAATTTTACTTGGTTGCTCTTATTAGGTAGTTACTAGGATCTTAAAAATATCTTTGTTTTGCATTTGCTTAGATCATAATCCTGAACTTAAACGAGGTTTCAATTGCTCAAGTCGGTGGGGATAATAGACCCGGTGTGATCAGTTCACTTTCTTAGTTAAATATACGAATTATATATTGATTTATTTATATATATTTTTGAGAGTGAACTTTCATTTTCGGGAATTTTCTTAAATTGGCTTCTCTGGGATGATTATTTATATTAGTATATTTTTTACAAGTATAATAAACTTGTAACCATATTTCCACCATTAATCGGATTTCAAACACTTCCACCTGAAGGTTTGTTTTATTCTCATCTGGGCAAGCCTTCCAATTCTTAATGTGCTATTGAATACCTCAGATTTTTTAATTCTTTTTAAGAAAAAATATACCCATTCCTTCTCTTGCAGTACTCGATAAGGGTTTACATAGTAGCGGGGGATCCGCCATTGAAATGTCAACAGATGTTGGGCATAGACATCGGTTATGAAATCTAGCTCGCAGCTCTATAGTTTTCTAGCTTATTCCTAAACTTTACGAAGCTTACCTTCTCTGTTTTCCCCTATTATACATGGCTCATAAAAAGGCCTACAATGCATTTGTAAATATGGGAATCCTACAATTCGAAGCTAGAAAATTTTTCATACACCCTTATCACTCATGTGCCCAAGCCTCTGGTTGATTCTTCCGTTACCTACTCTGAATGTGCCATCAAAGTTGTGTTGCCCTCCTTTCCATCAATAGATGGTTAATTCCCATAGGTGAACCGGTACCTCTTATCAAAATATTATAGGCTTAATCGCTTGTCTACCACGAGTACCCAAACTCCTTTATTAACCTTCACTGCCCGGTTACGACACCCTACGTCGGTACCTTTCCTCATCAAGCTGTCCAACAGAGATTATACTTTTATTTAGGCCTTGAAATGTGCCTAAAGTCCTTCAAAGGGTCCAAATTGTACCACACGAAGTTTTGGAGGAATCAACATCCCCAACGCACTGCAATGTATAGAGTTTGTCGTATTGTTTAAATGATAGCTATCTACCGGAGCGTGCTTGATCCTTTCTAACTACTTCTTTGAATAGGTAGCATGAACGATTGGCACTAGAATCCAGTATACGATCATTAAATCGTATTCTCAAGACGATATAATAAAATATTTGCGTTCATCATTCAGTCTCCAGCTGCCTGTTACCTCCTTATCCCTAGAGGTTATAGGCTTCGAACATTGATTCTGAAAGTGGCCCTTTTGGTTGGCCAATTTCAAACACGTGATATTCATGCCCTGTTCTTGGGATCTGACCTCTCTTCTTTGATTTCGAATCTACATTCTGTTCTGATTTCTTCCTCGGTATTGTTTTCTGCCCCCGTCTTTGTCTTCTGCACTTAACAAGGAGTTCGTGTACTCTCTAGATGTCTTCCTACGTATATCTTCCCCAAGAATTAAATCACGAATTTTATCAAACTTAAGCTTAGTACTTCCGGGTTGAACGCACCTAACTGTTGTAAGCTGTGCTTGACTAGCTTTTCGTGGCAACGAAAGAGAGTAAAAATTGAGGATTGTACTTCATATGAATTTTAATATTCAACAGCGTCATCAACCTTGATATGATTGAATTAAACTTGTTTTACATGATTTGCAACATGAGGCTCTTTCATTTCATCTTTCGTATTATTAACCAACTGGTCGGGAAATGTAAGAAACACCCTTATTTGAAGCACTAGGCTTTCTCGCTACATATTTGTAAAGATGCCTTTAAACAAGCGTATGTAGTCTTTCTCATTTTACAATGTTGATAGACGCTACGTTTCTTCCGCCAATGATAGCCTGCTGCACCCAGTGGGAAGCCGGCCTATCTAGCAGTGGCCCAGCCTCAACCTTTCTGCGTTATGCCTGTAGGTTTGGCTTTGCCAAAGGTCGTGAAGCTTTCTTTCGGATACAGATAGTCTCGCGATCTGCTATCTTCCAGAACCAGAAAAGGTGACCATCAAATTGTTAGCGGGATTACCACTGCACAACACGCTTTGAAACAAACAAGAATACAAACAACGCTTGTGGAAACAGTATAAGAAGGAACACCGAGATATAACGTTGGTTATAACGGATTAGGATAGTCGTAGCAGTCCACGTGGGTGCCAACTAAGAGAGATTTTAATTATTTGTGGTACAAACACACACTAAGAGGAGACAAGTTTTACATATTACAAGGGAGGGGGTATTTATAAGTGGGAGACCCTCAGAGCCCCTAATCCACTTTAATCATCTCCTACGATGGTGGGATATAAGGCTTATCCATACTCAACAGGTAGTTAATTTTACTCTCCGAAAACTAATAATTGTAATGGGTGTAGGTAAAAAACCGGAACATGTGCGTATCTAAAATGAACAGTTTAAACTCGCGATTGAGTCGTATGGTTAACTATTTTAAAAAAAGTACAATTGAATTTCCACGTTTTGATCAATTAATATAAATTATAAAATGTAAAAAATTTATTGTGATAATTTAAATAACCAATGAAAATATTAAGGGACTATAGTAAAAATTGTTTGTACGATAAACATACTTAAAATACATCATTTTTATAACAAAATTAAGAAACGATTATTTATTCGACGTTGACTCGGTCACTTTACATTACAGTTGGTGTGAATTTTAACATTAGATAAGTAAAAAATCTGTTATATGATAAAATTAGTGTAATAATATAATCAATACTTGTACAATTTTATGAATCTTTAGTTAAAACCAACATGTAATTATTCACGGTTTGAGTAACCGCGGATAGCTAAAATCAAAAATTGAAACCGAACAGTGAAAAGCTGGTTTTTCCAGTTTTGGGTTTTCTCAATTATCGGTGTGTTTTTTTGTGTTTTGAATTGAGAAAATCGACTTGGTTTGTCAGTTTCTCTAATTTTTTGAACGCCCTTAGCCCAATTCATAAGTCAAATGCACGTCTATCATCAATCACGCTGATAACAACCTTACAAACGAATAGTACAAATGGAAACCAACCGAGTAGTGAAAAGCACATTCGCATTCACACGATAATAAAATTGTGGATGTACATTTAAATAATTTAGGGATCCCTAATAATGTATAAATTATTGTCTTCAGAATCAAACAAATATGATATTTATATTTGGTAAAATGATTCTTTTGGTGTCATAAATCAAAAAGGTCTGCAATGTTAGATAGTGAAAACTCGTAAGGATTTTTTTATTAATTATGCGATATTTATAAATACAAATATATTAAAACCTCTTAGAACTTTAATAGACCCCGAAGCTCACAACCTGGTTAGAATTTAATATGGAATTCAAGTTTCTTAACTATAATTATTCAAGGCCTCAAGGGTAGTTTAGTGGAAAAAGGTTTGTGGTTATCACTCTAAATTAAATGTGTGAGGTTTCAAGTTCTAATCTTGAAGTGGTCATGCTAACCTTTTGAAAAAAGGAGAGCTTTGTAAGATTGTTAGGGTGTGTGTGATTATCCTGGATAACTCTTTATATCGTGTAATAATTCCACTTTCTATATAAAGTATTTAGACCCTATCAAAGTGCATGGGTTGCACGAAATCTCTATCGGGATAATATAAAGAGTATACAATTTATGTTCTAGGCACAAGAAGCATAAATCAAGAACAATGAATGAATTGTTTGTAATTTTCGTGTGTTTTTTTGTCTCTTTTAGACCAAGTAGTTCCTATGTATCATATACAGGAAATTAGGACAGTTTTTTGCAGTTAAAGTTGGTTAAAACTGAATTTAACCAACTTTCTGACACAATGGTTACGGCGTAACAAAACCTGTTACGGCGTAACGTATTGGCACATTACACTAGTTACGCGTAACCATTCTTGGTTACGGCGTAACCATTCTTGGTTACGGCGTAAACTATCAAACTATAGTTTCTGTCTAATACGCTACGACGTAACCATAATATAGGTTACGGCGTAAACTATGCCAACACGTTTATGGCGTAATCAACCAGTTGGTTACGGCGTAAACCCTGCAAACTCAGTCTCTTATAGATTACATGTTAGCTCAACAAGCGTGTACTCCACACTTTCCTAACTTGTTACCGAGTCGAACGTGAAACCTCAATGGTCTTCAGTAAATCACCATTACGACAAATGGCTTGATGACACTAAAATCACCAACAAATCCCCCCCCCCATTTTAGTGTAATCTTAGATTTACTAAAACATATATAAAGATATATGTAAATATGTTAAAATAAACACAACGAAACAAACAAATGCATAAATGAAAATGTTTTGCGATTGAATTTTCATCTTAGTACAATACACATTCCAAATATTCGAAAATCGGGGTGTCGTAACGATTGAACCCGTCAATCCATTTGAATACCTGAAGATACTATACACATTTGTTTCTACAACACTTTAAAGTTCATTTACTTGACACTTTACAAGCCATGTGTCCTAATCCATTGATGAACATATAGAAAGCTAAGTCCAAGCTTCTTGAAGCGGCTAAACTTCATGTTCACATAGGTGGTCCCTTTAGATCTTGCACCTGCATTGCAATTTTTCAAAAGAACCATTAAGAAGGTAAACTTCAACCTAACCATCACTTGCAGGTCTGAACACATACCTCGGGAAGATAAAACTTGTGTTCCAATCTCTAGCTATGAGCTTTCCACATTGAATTCAGCTTCTAACGTTGTATTAGAAGGGAATTGGGTATCTCATAGGTAGTAGATTTATTTGGACTTTAATCCCATCCCTTTAACTGACTTATTTACCAAGTCCCTAGCTAGACCCTTCGTCAAGTGGTCAGCTAAATTATGTTGTGTTCGAACAAACTCAATAGAAATCACACCATTCCTGATTAGTTCCCTTACCATACTATGTCTAACACCTAAGTGTCTAGACTTCCCATTGTATATCTGACTATATGCCCTAGCCATCGTGGGAGCACTATCACATCGGATAGATATTGGTGCTATCGGTTTCGGCCAAATTGGAATCTCATGAATCAAGTTTCTTAGCCACTCTGCTTCCTTACCGGCAGCAGCCAATGCTACAAACTCAGATTCCATAGTAGAACTAGTGATGCATGTTTGCTTCTTAGAAGCCCATGAAATGGCACCTCCCCCAAGCAAGAACACCCATCCACTTGTAGAAGATGAATCTTCAACATGATTTATCCAGCTAGCATCCGAATAGCCTTCTAACACTGAAGGATATCCAACATATGATAAACCATAATCCTTAGTACCTCTTAAGTACTTAAACACCCTCGTTATTGCTTTCCAATGCTGTCTACTTGGGTTACTAGTAAACCTACTCAATCTACCAACAGCATAAGCAATATCAGGTCTAGTACTTGTCATAGCATACATCAAACAGCCAATAGCTCTTGAGTATTCAAGCTGATCTACAGGTTTCCCTGTATTAGGCTTAAGCTTTTCTACCGGATCCATGGGAGTACTCACCGGAGAACAATCTTCACGATTAAACTTCTTGAGTATTTTCTCAATGTAGTGAGATTGTGTAATGACAATCCCCTTATTCTCACGTTTAATCTTTATACCAAGAATAACGTCCGCTTCTCCCATATCTTTCATTGAGAATCTTGATGACAAAAACTTTTTAGTTTTATCAACTTGATTTTGGTCAGTTCCGAAAATCAACATGTCATCAACATATAAACAAATC
>BQNB010212587.1:0-10121 GCA_026074375.1 Tanacetum coccineum
GACAAATATCAATTCAATAAACAATAAACACAAAAGAAGAAGATTAGAAGATAGAAAAGTGGTACAAGCCAAATGATAGAAAACTGTATTAGCCATTTTAAATCCGGTTCGATGTCGGTTTGATTGTTTTAGTGCAGTGATTTACTTATCTCGAAGCGGCATATCATTCTTAAGACTTAGGCGGGACATCATCCTAAGACCTTAACACGATTAATCCTGTCACAAGTAACGCGTCCGCATAAAGCATCCTTTAGTTTAATTATAATCTACCTTAGGGAATCAAAGCAGTGGTGATCCTGTTAAAACCCTAGCCCAACGGGACTTTACTCACTTATTGTTTGACGGTGTTTTATATACTGGTAGTCCACTATTAAAATCTTTATCAGTTAATTAAGAGCATGATTGCTGAAACATAAACGGGTCACCTACCGGTCCAACTAAGCTCAAAATTCAAAGACAAAGATAGAACGTTATTTGTGATCCTATTGGTCCAGTAATATAAAACACGATATGGAGAGCTAACCCAGCATCTAGATTACTTGGTCCGTATCACTAGATCCAGTTGAATGATAGGTCTCATATTCAAACACATAAACAAGTATGAGTTGATAAACATATTTAAACAATCAACGATTAATTAAGAAATCAATTTTAAAAACAAACCAAACATTGAACTTTCATTAAAATGGCTAATACCCGAGGGTATTAGCCCACAACCATTGTAATTATACAAGCGTAATCAAACAATGAAAATCGAACGATTAAGAGAGTAGGAAAGAAAGTTACACGTTGTCTCTATGGATTTGTGCTCAATGCTTGACTTGGTGGCTGATTTCTCTTCACTAAAATTCGTTCTTTAATGAGTATGGTTATTATAAAGAATCTGGATATTGCACACTAAAAAATCGTTTTTTGAGTATTGTTCTATTTATAGTGTCTGAAAAAGACTCGATACGCCGTATCTGGCAAGGTCGATACGGCGTATTGGGCTGGATTCCTTAGAGTGCGCGCTACGTTCTCAATCAATCAGTGATATCATTCCCAATTTACTTTATTTACTGTATCTTCGAATAGTTATCTTCATGGATACGGCGTATGTAGACAGAAGGGATACGCCGTATTGGGAATTGGTCAAACGCGTTTTCTTGTGAAGTCAGGCGCTGATACGCCGTATCTCTTTTGTTGGATACGGCGTATTGGTCAGAAATCAGCAATCTTCAAATATCTTCGTTTTAGCTCCAATTTATGCGCCTTTTAGCTTGTCTTCACAAAACACTCCTGAATTACTGCATTTATCAACTTTAAAGCAATTAAGTACCAAATAATGCAATAATTATATAAAAGTGGGCAAAACAGATGGGATAAATGATATAATAAAGTGACGTTATTTGATGTCATCAAATATCCCCCCACTTGAATCCTACTTGTCCTCAAGTAGACTTTAGAAAAAGTTTCAGTTTATGAAAATGTGTCCCAACCGAAGTTTAGGATTTTCCGTTTAAGCATCGTTTTGTCCTAATCACCTGTACATAACCAAGCTCCTCACGAAATATGGAAATGAAAAACACTCAGATCACTCAACTAATCTAGGGTGCAACATTTAAGTAGTACGCTCAATTGCTCGGTCGTGATTAGCTTCGTATCATAGGCTTGGCAAGGATACACATCTCCACCGCTAAAGCTAAGGAGAAACAAGTCAAAAGCTAAATTGGGTTAAGAAGGCTTAGGGTTGATCATTCAACAATCTTTCACCATAAGTACCACACCAACAAGGCAGCTGTATCATACATACACGGCCGTAACGACAAAATATACACATACAATCCGATCACATCCTTGTTCGTGGTTAGGATGAAGAATGATATAGGGTAGGGAGCTTCTAACTTTCACCGAAAGTCGTCATCCAACAAGGCAGCTGAGACATGCATACATGGCCGTAACGACGGAATAGACATGCATGCTCGAACAAGTCCTCATTCGAGTGGACATTAAGGTTAGTTGCTAGGAAAGGGAAGTAAAATGGGTGTTAAACAAAATTCACGAAACAAATAGATTAAAGCCAACAAATAAGGTACGGTTGCTAGTAACTTTCCCCCGACCGCTCCATGACAAAGACTCAAACATATAGACAAATGCCTCGATTACAGAAATGACAAAGACAACCTAAGTTGGCTTTCCCATAATGGTCAACTTCCCTTACATCCCGCTCTTTATAAACTTTTATAAAATAAGTGGTGATATCGATCACTTTTTACAAGACTTTACATCATTGATTTTTGTATTGTATCAATGAATAATTGATCCTTCCAAGTAATTCCTTCGGTATACACTTCTTTTGAACCGACCATGTTTTTTCTTTTTTTGCTTTTTTTTAAACAATACATCATAAATCTAGGTTTAATTCCACCGTCTTCACTATCATAATTCATCCGAATAATCTTTTCCTTGAAGTGCTTCTTCTTCGAACATGATTCATAATCGTGAAAGTAGCGAAACTTACGAGCTACATAATTTTTCTATTGCATTGTGCAATTTCCCGACCATTACAGAGATAGAAAAATTTCACTTTGACACAGAAAATACAAAACTTTACACGAAATCAACTAGCAACATTGATTAAAATAGGCTTAATCTACACAGTAGGCTAAAGTACAAAGGTGTAACAAAACATATATTATGGTGTAGAAAAAGAAAGAAATGGCTCAACAGGTTGTTCTAGGGAATCTTACTCTATAAATGAGAGTAAACAAAGGGTTACATAGGAGTTAACTAACCAGTGTAGTTAGTTAATTTTATGACATGTAGGCTATTTTTGGTTTAATCCTAGAAATTTATCAGTTGAACATGTTCCTCCATTTAAATCCATAGTACTAATCATTGCGGTCTCGAGTGATATACTAGGCCAAGTTCTAAAGTCCACTACATCACCGACACACTCATAATTATGTAGAATTTTTAGTAAAGAGTTGGAAACAAAATAGGCTTAATTCTCACAATATGTATCAAGGGTTATAGTGCGCTAGGTAATGTAGCTAGTGATTTTTACAAAAGTCATGCTAATTTTTTTTTTAATTTGGCCGTTTTTAAGCACTTTGCATGTTATTTTGTAAAAAAGAAGACAAGTACGTTCTAATTCTCCATCCCCCTCCCCCTCCACCCCACTTAAATTATACAACGTCCTCGTTGTATAGATAAAACAATTAAGTAATAAGGGAAATTAGAATTAGAACGAAAAACTCCCTGATGTTTTTCTCGTGATAATTCTCCAAGATGAGTCCTTGAGCAAAAAGATATGTTGACTAGGGCTTCAGAATGCCCGGATAAGTTCAACACATGTCTTTTTCAGAATATACCATATCATAGTTTCAGCAAGGTCCTACATAAAAGATTAGAAGACAAGTGCAATTTCTATCTTGCTACAATGGTACAAGAAAACCATTAAACACACAACTGTACAGGGATCAATACGACGTATCCCAAACCCTAGGATACGCCATATGGTTCCTGTAAAAACAATTAAACTACTGGAAATTAAATATTAAGTTTTTAAAACTGATAACGTCCAAACACGTCTATATGTCGTATCTAGAGGGGTTCGATACGCCGTATAGAGTATCTGGGAAGACAGACTCAAGCAACAAACAATTAAAATGCGACAAACAATTAAAATGATCGGGTTGTCTCTCGGGAAGCACTTTTGTTTCAGAAAAGTCTTTAAGTTAGACTTGCCCCAATTTAATCCCATCCTTATAAAACAACTTGGGGTCGAACGGGATGCCAAATGGCACATATAAATTTTTGATAATAAAAATTAATGGCATCCCTTTGTTAAAACATTGACTAATCATGATTTTAATCATTAAAACAAAATCTTTTTTAGTGAAAGATTTACCTGGCGTTTCATGATCTGTTTCAATGTATTCATCAAACTCATTGGGAGTGGTGTCTTTGCTTATGGAATTAGAGCTATCCATTTGTTTGACATCAATGTTCTCCGAACACAATTCAATATTGATTTCAACATGGTCATTTACCGGTTTCGGTTTTAAATCATTGATAGGAACTAATTTATAAGAAGAAGAATCCTTGTTGTATATAAAATCATAATCCTCGTCCTTGGAATCAAAAAACGATATGTGAAAATCAATGTCAGATTTAATTGCATTGTAAATACTTACAGTTGGTTCGGATGAAATATTCTGATTAGATGTTGATACATCATTGTAGACGATAGCTGGGAAATCTATTTATCAAGATCTTTACAATATTCCTTACTGTACGTAGTAGTTTCCCAATTAAACGTCTGATTACGCCCTTGAGCTTTATCAGCCATAAGCTGGATGTACTCTTCCATCCTGATGTTGGGATCGTCCATTTCTTGTAATGAATTTGCTTTGAAGAAAAGGGTTAAATGGACTAATACGCCGTATTCAGTAAACTGAATACTCCGTTGATGATAGAGTCGAATACGCTGTATTGGTTTAGAAAAAATTTATACGTCGTATCCAAGAAGATGAATACGCCGTATTGAGTATTCGACTTAGAATGTTACAGCAGGCTGTAATACACACAAACACACAATATGCAAAATATACAATGCAGGAAATTAAACACACAAACAAACACACGAATATGCAATTTAAACTAAGCTAAACTAATTAATGGTTAGAAATACTAATAAGAATAAGGTTTAATTAATTCACTCCCGGCAACGACAAACCTAAAACAACACTTTAACGAGCAGAGTACCCGGTCAAGATGGAGTTCGCGGTAAGTAGAGTGTCGAACACTAAGAGTAGAACATTAATCCTATATTCTATTAGTATTTTAATTAGTCTATTTACTGGTTAAACCTACGCTTTATACATTGTCTAATGATATGGGGGGGTTTTCAGCCGGAGAGACTGGCACAGGTTTGGTGGAAACAAATATCAATTCAATACACAATGAACATAAAAGAAGAAGATCAGAAGATAGAAAAGCGGTACAAGCTAAATGATAGAAAACTGTATTAGCCATATTAAATCCGGTTCAATGATGGTTTGTTTGTTTTAGTGCAATGATTTACTTATCTCGAAGCGGCATATCATTCTTAAGACTTAGGCGAGTCATCATCCTAAGACCTAGACACAATTAATCATGTCACAATTAACGCGTCCGCATAAAGCATCCTTTAGTTTAATTATAATCTATCTTAGGGAATCAAAACATTGGCGATCCTATTAAAACCCTAGCCTAATGAGACTTTACTCACTTATAGTTTGATGGTGTTTTATAAACTGGTAGTCCACTATTCAAATCTTTATCAGTTAATTAAGAGCATGATTGCTGAAACAAAAACGGGCCACGTACCGGTCCAACTAAGCTCGTAATTTAAAGACAAAGACAGAACGTTATTTATGATCCTATTGGTCCAGTAATATAAAACACGATATGGAGAGCTATCCCGATATCTAGATTACTTTTTAGGTATCACTAGACCGAGTTGAATGATAGGTCGCATATTCAAACACATAAACAAGTATGAGGTGATAAACATAATTAAACAATCAACGATAAATTAAGAAATTGATTTTAAAACAAATCAAACATTGAACTTTCATTAAGATGGCTAATACCCGAGGGTATTAGCCCACAACCATTGTAATTATACAAGCGTAATCAAACAATTAAAAATCGAACGATTAAGAGAGTAAAAATTACACGATGTCTTCTATGGATTCGTGATCAATGCTTGACCTTGGTGGTTGATCTTCTCTTCTAAAATTCATCTTTAATGAGTATGGTATAAAGAATATGATATTGCACACTGAAAACTCGTTTTTGAGTCTTCTATTTATAGTGTCTGAAAAAGACTCGATACGCCGTATCTAGCAAGGTCGATACGGCGTATTGGGCTGGATTCCTTAGAGTGCGCGCTACGTTCATAATAAATCAGTGATATCATTCCTAATTTACTTGATTTACTGTATCTTTGAATAGTTATCTTCATGGATACGGCGTATGTATACAGGAGGGATACGCCGTATTGGGAATTGGTCAAACGCGTTTTCTTGTGAAGTCAGGCGCTGATACGCCGTATCTCTTTTGTTGGATACGGCGTATTGGTCAAAAATCAGCAATCTTCAAATATCTTCGTTTTAGCTCCAATTTATGCGCCTTTTAGCTTGTCTTCACAAAACACTCCTGAATTACTGCATTTATCAACTTTAAAGCAATTAAGTACTAAATTATGCAATAATTATATAAAAGTGGGCAAAACAGATGGGATTAATAATATAATAAAGTGACGTTATTTGATGTCATCACTAACTTACCTCTAATATGGTTGATCCCTCTTAAGATATTTCACATGCATTTAATATACTCTTAGAGGCCTTGTAATAGTCTTCATACTACCTTACTTGTGCGTTGCCTTAACGGAATATTAAATAGACGGCGGGTTCGTGTAATTCGTTTATTACTTAGGAAATACTTACACAAATCATCACAAGTGTGACAAAGCAACAGATCTTGGAGAAGCAATCTGAAGAGTAGTGCATGATTTGGTAAATACATCTTTTTATCATAAAGTTATCACCAGTAGTTTAGATTATATTTAGTTTAATTAGCTAAAACAAACCAACCTCTCAAAACCATGATATTTACATGCTTTCTTATAAATATAAAAACACAAAAAGAATCTTCTCTCAACCCCTTAGAATTCTGTTAGACCGTGTTCGAGCCTTCCCAACCTATTCCCCTAGAGAACGATAACAACCCCCGAGTCTTGCCTATACTACACTACAATGACTAGGTACACTGCCTAGGGGATTATAAAGCTTTCTGTGAAGTCTTCACAACCTCCACACCAAGTTTTTGGCGCCGCTGCATGGGGAATAGTTAGGTTTCGATCATTGTTTAACTTAGTTCTACTCGCTTGATTCCTATCAAGTGAGAATTTTAATTCTAGTATATTAGCTTTCTCGTAGTCTATCTTTTCTTTGTGTTATTTGTTTCGTAACCCATTCTCGTCAACCACCATGGGAGACGCGAATCCTATCCATACTCTTATAGATTAATCCAAACCTAGCCACGAAGGCTACAGGAACACCATTGACTTCGGTTCGAGGATCCAAACCAACACCTTAAGGATTTTCTTAAACTAGTAGACTCACTTGACCTTAATGGTAAAAATAGGGAAAGAACGCGCCTGCGTTTATTTCAATTTTCCCTTCGCGATCAAGCTAGCAATTGGCTTGAACGTCTTCTAGCAGGATCCATCACCACATGGGAGGATCTTACTACTTGTTTCCTTGCTTAATTATTTCCACCATGAAGGACTGCAAAACTCCGCAACGATATTTTAATGTTCCAACAACATCAAGGAGAATCCCTCTCAGAAGCATGGACTCATTTCAAGGACTTACTTCAAAAAGTCCCTCATTATGGCATCGATCGTTGGCTTTTAATTCAAATTTTTTATGATCATCTCTCCTTTCATCTTAAGTGCGAGATTAACCGCGCCGCCGGCGGCAAACTCCACAATAAGAATGCCGACGAATCCTAGGAAATCATTGAGAACCTCGCTCTCTACGACCATGAGAGATGGAATGATTCAAAAGATTTTGTCAAACCGGTCAAGACTATTTCTACACCTCAAAGCACCTCGAAAACACATGACCGAAGACTTCTTGAGCTTGAAGAGCAGATTAATTTCTTACTAAAGGGGTCACGACCGACACCTAGACCTAGCTCAACGCAAGTCCCTCAAGCTTATGCTGAAGCAGTTTATTCAAACCCCCGCCTGCAAAACCAAAATGAGCCACCGAAGCAGATGCCTTTCACTTTTTGAGAACGTACCGGTCCAAACCCTCAGCCACATGGGTTAGAAACCACTTTCGAGGCTCGAGTACGAGACTACATGGCGGCACACGCCGAAAGAATGGAGAGGTTCAAAAATGCTATCTTCAAACAGCGTGAAGTGATCAACGACAGAATGACAGAAATGTTTAGACTTCTTAAATAACTTTCAGCCGGCCGAACTCCGAAAAAGATATTATTTAGAGAAGAGGCTAGGCACCCTATTACTAAGAACATAAATTCTATCTTTGTCATCCGAGAAGAGGAGGAAAAAGATGTAGTAAACAATAGAACAATCATTGAAAGCATAGTGGAGCCTAGCAAATCTGAGGAAGAAGAGCCTCTTAAAAAAGCTTCTGTGACGAACGAAGTTAAAAGAAGGGTGGATGATGAACCAACCAAAAGTGTAAGAGAGCAGTTTTGTCTACTCGTTCTTACCTAACAGAATACCCCTAATGCTCAACCCGAATCCACGGTTTGATCAACACCATCGCAATCCATCAAAGTAACCCCCATAACGACAAGCCAGAAGAGGACCCCGAAAACTCTAACATCGCTGAACGCAAAGAAGAACAAATGGGTACACCACAACCGGAGCTGAAAGACCCAACTGATATTCAAAGAATAAGGCCTAGCAGGAATGACAAGGAAAGAGAAATTGAATGGTTAGATGTCGAAGAAGCTATGGATTTAGTTGATACAAGTGAGGAATCGGTCTATGAGTCATTAATTAAGGAGGATGACTAAAGTTTTTTCACTGGAATTATGGACTTTAGGATTCAAAAAAATGGGTGACCTAGGAAACCTTAAAATCCCCTACATGATAGGACATAAATTCACGGCTAACACATACATTGATGTTGACCTACCACAATTGAACATCATGTCCTTAGCCAATTATAACTATGTTAGAAAGAATAGATACGAGTATAGGGGAAGGAATTTCGTTGGATTAGGAAGGGACATGCACATATTCGTTGGAAATATGAGTTACGTCATGGATTTCACCATTTTGGAAAATATTGAGACTAATATTGACCCTAGTCTGTCCCATGTAGTATTTGGACGGCCCTTCGTTAAAATCGCTTGCCTAGCTATAAATAGAAAATACGGGTTAATGACTTTCACGGATGAAACTAAAAAGATCTCCTTTAAAACATCGTATAAGGACCCGGAGAGGAGCAAATTGTCTAGTGAAGGTCACGACTTATTGTCATCTAGAATTATACTCAGTGAAGATAATTATGATAGATGGTGTAGGAAACCATCCGACTTAGAAGATAGATTTTATAGAGACACCATTAAGCTCGGACCGAATATATGACTGAAGTGGATGATGAAAGAGAAGTCACGTAATAACGTGTGACTTCGAGTCTAGCTACAAGACTCATAAATAAAGAAAAGCGCTTTTTAGGAGGCAACCTAATATTTACTTTCCCGCATTTAGGAGTGTCTTGTGTTTTATTCTTTATTGTTTGTTTTATAATGTTTGAATCATTTTGTAATCATGCTTTGCTTGTTTGTAACTTCGTCTTATCTATAATTAAAGGTATTTTGCATAAAAGAAGTGTAGGGGGATATATTCGGTTTATAAGAACCAGATTCAAACATTTAAAATAAATTGTTTAGATTAATTTGTATCAGTTTCGAGTCATATGATTGTAATGATTAATTCTAGGTTTTTATGCAGTGTTTTCTACAGATATAACTAATAAAATTGCGTGCAGGAAATTTCTCATTAAAAACGAAGAGAAAATCTTTACAGTGCGTGGACACGGCATCGGGATTAAACCCGGCGACGTCGCGTCTCCAGCAATGTGAAGATTCGACATTTTTCAAGTATTTTTGAAAAATAAAATGTGCAATATTTAAAATCTGTAATTTTGTTGTAAAGCTGCAAAAACCTATAAATATGTCATCTCTTTCATTCCATCTTTACCGCTTTCATAGAGTCAAAACCCTAAACTCTCGTTGCATCTATCATATCCCGCTAATTTTACGCTTGTTATAGTTGTCTTTGTCTTTGATTTAAAGGTTATATTTGACGAGAAGAAGCTTGGAAGCTCTTAGGAAGTTTCATTGGACGACTCTTGGAGGACGATCTAACCAGTTATCGTATGTTTCTTCTCCATTATTGAGTAAACCAGGGGAGTACTAGTTTCTTTTACTAGTTTTCTTTTCCCTTTATTTGTTTTTGTGAGTACTTCTATAGAATATTGGGGACAATGTTCAACTTAAGTGTATGGGGAAATAAGCCTTAGAAACTATTCCTTTATTTG
>BQNB010212589.1:0-10121 GCA_026074375.1 Tanacetum coccineum
TTGGAATGCCTTATCCACTAAGCGTTGATATGTTGAACCGGCATTCTTTAAACCGAACGGCATCTTAGAATAGCAAAATTTCCCTTGGCTTGTTATAAACGCTGTTTTCTCTTCATCCTCTTTTGCCATCTTAATTTGGTGGTACCCATTGTATGCATCCAAGAAGCATTTAAAAGGATACCCACAGAGGGACTCCACCTTCCAGTCTATTTCCGGTAATGGATAACAATCCTTGGGGCATGCGTTGTTAAGATCTTTGAAGTCTACACACATTCGCCAGGTTCCGTCATGCTTTTTAACCATTACCGGATTAGAGAGCCAACTGTGATAATGGACCTCTTTCATTATTTCGGTGTCCACTAATTTTTCCACCTCTTCTTGGATTACCTTATTTCTTTCTGATTGCAGTTTATTATACCTAAAATATATATAAATATAATATTTTTTAAAGAGAAATTAAGAAAATTACCAAGTTACCCTTGATAAAATTCACTCTCAAAAATATATAATATAATATATAATATGTATATTAAACCGGGTAAGTATGATCACCCGGGTCGTTTCCCCAATGACTAGTGAAATTGAAACCACGTTTAGGCTTGGATTCTGATTTGAATTAAGCAAAGATAATTGATTTGGAAAGCTATGACTATTAAAAAAACAATTAAAATGGACAATTAATCAAATACGGAAAACAAATAAAACGTGACAATTAAGCAAGTGAACCAAATTTAATCCCTAAAAATGTAAACTAAAATTCTAAACCTAAGTAAAGACAAAAGAAAATTTTAGGAAAAAGAAAAAACATTTTTTTTTTGATTATTTTTTAATTTTATTTGAATTAAAAACTATAAAACTATTAAAAATAAGATCTTAAAAATTTTATAAAAATTACTCTAGTTAAAGAAAATATGCAGAAATTTTATGAAAATAAAATCCCTAATTTTTATCTTTTTATGAAAGTTTAATTGAACTAATTAAAACATAACCCTATTTATTAATTAAAACTAAGTAAACTAATTAAAAACTAACTTAGGGACTAACTGTGAAAAAGACTTAAGGGCTAACGGGGCTAAAACATTTAACGGGCAAGGATTAACTGAGAAACAACTTAAAACAGGAAAATTTCAAGAATGGTCCCTGAGGTCCCACCCCGATAATAACCAAAGTTCAATTATAAGCTCAAATTCTAAAAGTGCTTATCACTAAAAACTTAAAAGAGCAAAGTTGTAAAGGAAGCTACTAGGAACAAAATTAATAAAAGCTACTTGGGCTGACAATAACTAATAATCTCAATAAGAGCTTATTTCTTAACTGACCTCAGAAAGTGGGGTTTAACCCTTGGTTTTAGAAAATAAGCTATAAAAAACTCAACATTAGTTCAAAATGTAAAAGGAAAGAAGTTATAATGAGCTTATGATGTGCTTAACCTAAAAATGAAAAGATAATAGAGCTTAAGATACTTTTAGACTACTGAAAATGAGGAGGAAACAAGCAAACTCAGAAAATAAGGCATTTAGCACAAAAACCAAATAAGCTAAAAACCTTTAAAAGCTAAACTAGACTCTAAAACTTTAAGGACCTATTAAACTACTTATAATCTACCTATAATAGCTATAAATTCTACCACCTTAAGCTAAGATTCAAAAATTAATAAGCTAACTTACTAACCTACTGTTTTTGGTGTTTTCAGAGTTTTACTGACTTTGACAGCTAAATTAAGCTAGGAAAATAAGCTAGAAAATGTAAACTAAGACCTTTTTAAAACTTGATTACCCTACCTCTAGATTATGAATCCATAATCATAAAAAACATTACTAACAAACCTATTAAAAATTCAAAACTTAAAAGACTTAATCCTAACACCTATGGCTGTTTTGGTGTTTTGACTTTTTATGATTTTGACAGCAACATTAAGCTATTTAAATAAGCTAGAAAATGAAATTTAAGTCCTAATCTATATTAAGCTATACCTAGACTATAAAATACTAAAAGAAGAGCTATTAAACCCTAGCTTTGCTGGCTTAATTTAGGGCTTAAGTATCAGCAGTACTAACTAACTTAGTACTGCTGATGCACTTTGCACAAGTGCAAAACTTTAGTGCAGGTTTCCTAAGGGTAAAACCTGCACGAAAACACTCTTAGTGATGTTTACAAACCAATGAAAACACCACAACAGCTCAAAGGGCTAAGTTCAAAATTAAGCTATAAAATCTAAACTCCTAAGTACCTTGATGCTGACACTATTAAAATAAGCTCTAAAGTTCTCATTTTCAAAATCTAACTTGTAAAAACTTCTTACCTAATGTTTTTAACTAGATTCAAAGCTGTCTAAAAAGGTTTGCACAAAAACTTTTGACTTTATAAAGGTCAACTACTTAAACCAACACCCCTTTATTTAATTCTTGACAGATTGAGTTAAGCTTAAAAGGAGAAAATCTAATTTAACAAAGAATTAATACCAGATACCTAACAGCTTATAACAAACTTAAATGACAAAATCTAACTACTAAATTAAGCTAGAATGAAGATCTAAGAGATTACACTATTATTTTTTGTTTTTATATATTTTTAGGACAGAAATGAAGTACTAATGATCTAATACTATTTAAAGCAAAAACAGATGAAAACATATAACTAATAAGCACTAGTAAAGAGAAATAAGCACTATTAAGCAACTAATGTCTAAGCAAAACTAAGTAAAAATTCATAACAATCTAAAACAAATAAGAACTAGGGACAAAGTAATTAAGTGAAACTTAAAGAGAGAACTACAAAAAATCCTTAGCGCAACAAAAGGTCCCAATAGGTGCAGCTCAAGCTCCTAGCTTATTAATAAGCTAGGGTATAAGTCCTTGGGAGCTCTTCCAAAGTTAGCTCCCCTTCCATAGCTTATAAATCCAATTGTTAAAGTTTTTAAGCTGGTTTAAGATATTAAAGAGTGATTAAGTCCAATTAAGCTCAATCATGAGCTTAGAGACTCATGAGAGCTGAATAGCTTATAAGGGCTTATTGAGCTTTAGCTTAAAACTAAATAAGAAAAATGAGAGATTATGAATTAGAGAAATTTTGAGAGGTTAACTGAAATTTCATTATAATAAAGCTTGCTTACATTACTTAAAAGAAAGATTACAAGATTGAAAACAACATTAAGCTATGAATTTAAAATTAAGCTAAAACTAAATGTAAAAGCTACGTCTAAAAACTAACTAGTCTCCTATGTGTGTGAGAGGTGAGGCCTTTTTATAGGCTGCAGGGGAACCTTCTAGGCCCCTTTCCTTGTTGCCTACTTCTCTTGATCTCAGCCATCAATTCCTTCAATGATTAGATATTGGTCTTGAGCCGTTGGATTGATTTGTAGACACCTGAGGATTGCCAGCATGTCATTCTTTGATGTGACATGTTGTGCTAGTTCGTGAGGGATTACAAAAGAGCAATTTTCTTCAATTATCTTGTGCTTTTCTCTCACAACGTGGCATTCTTCCATTTGTGATTGGACCAATCAAGATGGGGGATGACGTTTCTTACAGTCCAAGGTATACTTGGACACCTAAATTGTCCTTTGTACCCTCTAATTGTGAAAAGCCCTTTGTTTTGAGCTAAGGGCACGTTTGGGAAGACGATGAACAGTGAATTGGATTTACCCGCCTTTTTTAATAACTGAAATGGTAAAAACTTGTTTGAACTTTGGCCTTTTGACACTTTCAGTCCCTCTCATTTCTTTCTCCTTTTCTAGTTATAAATATCTTTAGGAAATTGCAAGTTTAGTCCTTGTGGTTTATAAAATAAAACATGGGTTAGGGTTTTGGGCTTATGAATCCTGGGTAAGGCCACATTTGGTCCAAATGACAATTTTGGACTTTATCTTAAAGATGAAGGACCAAAGTGAATCGTTTTTTGTGTTTTTGTCTTTTATGAATTGACTTTGGTTGACCATGTTGACCACTGTTTGACTGAGGGCTTGGCTTTTCTGGCTTTGGCTTCCGGCTTTTGATCACTCTTTTGTACTCTTCTGATTCTCGTGTCCGTGCTTGCCCGCTTTTGACTGTTTTTTGTGTGTTTTGATATATCCTACCTCGCACCCACAAAACACAATCATATTTGGCCAATTTTGGTTCTGTTTTGGGTTTAATTGGTAATTTTAAGGTACAAACGGATATGTGTATTCTACACTTATCAGGGTTCGACTCGATAGATAGGATGGGAGAATTGTTAAACTCATTTGGTTTTTGCAGGTTTATAACAGAAGAATACATATTTTAATGGTTGTGCAAGTTTTATTTTCAAAAATAATTAAAAATTTTGAGTTTTCTGGACCTGGACGTATGACGCCGTCAGGGTTGTTGTGACCCCGTCACAGGTGTCGTGGTGACGCCGTCGCGTGTTAATCGTGACGCCATCTCTACAGTCTGTGAAAACGAAAATGATTTTTTTGTTTTTGATGAAAAATTTCTTGCACTTGATTCCGTAAGTTAGTTCCTGTACAAATAGCTGCATAAAACCTGAGATTTAACAATTCAATTATATGACTCGAAACTGACGCGAATTAATCTAACATGTTTGAATTTGGCTCAAAAGCCGGATAAATTTTCCTACACTTATTGTTTGCAAAATACCTTTGATTGAAATTAAGACGAGGTTAAAGACAATACAAAGCATGATTACAAGATAGTTCAAACATAATAAAACAAACTATAAAGAATTAAAACACACATGACACTCCTAATTTGGGGAAAAGTAAATTGGGTTGCCTTCCAAGAAGAACTTTTCTTTATTAACGAGTCTTGTAGCTAGACTCGAAGTCACACGTCCTTACGTGACTTCTCCTTCATCATCTATTCCTGTTAGGTATTCGGGTCCAAGCTCTAGGCATTCTTTGTAAAATCCTAGTATCTTGCTCATTACATACTCTACTCCTCTCCTCTTATCCTTATCGTTCCTAAGATAGACTGATTTGGTATGCTCTTTTTCTAAGTATGACAGTGAATCGTATTGTTCTATCTTATGGGGAATCTTATAGGCAACTTCATCGGTCCCTTTAATGAATCTTACAACACCTTCGGGTGGGTCGTGAGTCATGTTGGATATTTCTAAAAAAGGTCTCCCTAGTACTACTTGCGATAACCTAGGGTCAATGATTAAACTAATATCCTCGACAATCATGAAGTCTACGACATAAGTGAAGTTTCCTACGAAGACGTGCATCCCTTTAATCCTTCTTGTGAAATTACTAATTCCTCCGTTCGCATTTTCCCTAGGGTTGAGTTTTCTTCTCATGATCCAATTGTACATCATTCGGGTCATGATATTAAGAGGGGAGTTAAGGTCAATGTAAACTTTTTCGATATGCACATGTCTAATATTGCATGGTATCTTAAGGTTGGAGGGGCATCCTTCCGTGATGATGGGGTTCCTTAGAAATATTGAAGGGATTGGGCCACTCATTAGGTACCTATGGTAGGTTAGCTCATCTCTAGTCGGGAAAATGTCAAAGTACTCCACTACCGGTTCTCCCATTGCTGCCCCTTCACCTTTATTGGGACCCTCATTTCGAGGTTCATCATCATCTCGTATGATCTCGATAGAAACATTACTTTCAACCATCACTCCCCTTTAGAGCACAACTAATTTTATTGGGAGATCGGGGAACCAATCCAAGCGATTCAAGCATCGAGTTCAACTTTCGTACCTCTTCTGTGGCGATGGAAGCTAAAGGATCAGGTTAAGGTTACCTTCTTCTTGTTCCACGTCAGGCTCATTAACTTGGGATTCTTTGGGCTGCTTGAGGTGGATAGTGATGGCGTTGATTGAGCTATGAATGTGGGTTGAGCATTGCGGATCTTCGGTTGGGTAAGAATGAGCAGACAAAACTAGGGTAGTGCTCAGTTTCAGGTTCTTAACCGTATTGCTAGGTATGTCCTCTATTGTCGTGATATGGCTTTTAACACAAGTCAATTTTGTTGGTCATCGTGCTTTGTTGTTGTTTGAAATCGGCTTCAAACTTGGATAGTCTAGCGTCTTGAGATGCCATGAAGTTGGACACCAATTCTTCTATATTTGATTGATTGTTAAAATTTTGAGGACGGTTGTTGAAGGAACGGTCGGGATCAAACCGTTGGGTTAGAACCGGTTAGGTGGGTTTGAGAAATAGTTTTGGGAATTTTGGGGTTGTCTCCACCTAAGGTTTAGGTGACTTCTCCATGACAGATTATAGGTGTCACCAAGATTGATTTGCTCGGGTTTGAAGGTATACCACTTACCTCCCGCTTCATCGGTACGCGAGGATGCGTATTCAACAAAGGCTTGTTCTGGGTCTTTCATGCAATACTGAGTGTCGTGGGGACCACTACAGATTTCACATGAGGTAGTGATTTTGTTTACTTGGGTAGGCTGTGTCGGAGCAAGATGAGCTTCCATCAAGCGTTGGACTTGATTTTCGAGCTCGATTAGATGGTGGTCGGATGTACTCGGGACATCTTAAGGCAAAGCGGTTTCCTTGACCAGCTTAGCGAAATCCCTTGGGTCGTTCCAACTTTCATTGTCATAAAGGGTGAGGTCCTTTAATAATTCTTAGGATTCTTTAGCGTTGAGGTCACGAAGCTTACCACCAGCCGATTGGTCAATGGTTCGTCTTATGACGGGATTGACATGGTCATAAAAAATTTGGACTTGGAGCCAAAGGTCTATGCCATGATGAGGGACTTTTTGGAGTAAGTAGGGACTTTTTAGAGTAAGTCCTTGAAACGAGTCCATGCTTCGGATAAAGATTCTCCATGATGTTGTTGGAACATTAGGATATCATTTCGGAGTTTTATGGTCCTTCCTGGTAGAAAGAATTGAGCAAGGAATCGGGTAGTAAGATCCTCCCATATGGAGATAGATCCTGCTGGAAGGCGTTCAAGCCAATTGCTAGCTTGATCGCGTATGGAAAATTAAAATAAACGCATGCGCGTTCTTTCCCTATTTTCACCGTCAAGGTCAAGTAAGTCTACAAGTTTAAGGAAATCCTTGAGGTGTTGGTTTGGATCCTCGGACCGAAGTCCATGGAATAAGCATCTATTTTGCACCAACCAGATGGTGTCGGATCAAAAAGGTACCATGTTGTTCCCTGCGGGGAGCTCGATGGTATTCTTATAGCCCTCATGGCTTGGTTTGGAGTAATCTCCTAGAGTACGGAGAGGATTCTCGTCTCCCATGGTGGTTGACGAGAATGGGTTACAAAATAGATAACACGAAGAAAAGATAGACTACAAGAAAGCTAATTGCGTAGGAATTAAATTCTCACTTGAAAGGATTCAATCGAGTAGAACTAAGCTAAACTATGATCAATACCTAACTATTCCCTAGGCGGCGGCGCCAAAAACTTGATGCGGGTCTCATAAGACTTCTACAAAAGAAGTTTTACAACTCCTTAGGCAGTGCACCTAATCGTTGTAGTGTAGTATAGGCAAGACTCGGGGTTGTTTATCGTTCACTCGAGGAATATGTTAGGAAGGCATGATCATGGTCTAACAGAATTCTAAGGGTTGAGAGATGATTATTTTTGTATTTTCGTATTTTATAAAAGCAGGTAAAATCATATAATTGGAGAGAGGTTTGGTTTTAGATATTTAAACTAAATATATTAACTACGCTACCGGTGATAACAATAAGATAAAAGATTGTGTTTATTTAATCATGTATTACTCTCTAGATTGCTTCTCCTAGTGTTGTTGCCTTGTCACACTTATGATGATCTGTCATAGCATATAAATTACCATAGGCTTGGTAAAGGATCAAACCTCCACCGCTAAGCGCAAGCATCATTCATTACCATCTAAGAGGTCTTTTTAAAGGGTTGTGGGGGTGTAGGTAACATATAATGGAAACAGAAACAGATGGGATACATTTGGGTGGCTTTGGGTAAATTTGGAGTGGAAAGGTTAGCTAATTATTTACATGAATACACGCTGGTTTGGTTGCTAAGCCAAGACTCAGACGAAGATATACAAACTCTACACAACTCTACATCAATCTCTTTTTTTTTTCTTTTTTTTTTGAATAACATAATATATCACAACTTGGGGTTTATAACACGTACCCTTACACTTGAGCTTTTACATGCTCGATATTTACAATCTAACTAATGACCCTATTTGAGGTGGATCAAAATAACATGGAGATCATCTAACAAACATATAGGGGTATTGATTTAACTTTTCTTCCCCATTCTTCCGCAAAATAAATACCACCATGAATCCCAATCATCCCAAAATAGTATTAACAAGGATAAGGACTTAGTATCCGTGTACTCAAATAATTAACTTAGGTTAAAACAATAATGTACTAATGGTGAGTAAATACAAGGTAGGCTAAGGCGATTTAGGTGTAACGATTAGTTTAAAGGTGACAATGTGTTAGAAACACAAAAAGTATCGGTCACTTCCAAGTTGTATTAAGTCTTAGCTCGTAGTATGTGAAACATTAGTTAAGTAGACTAGCCCGACCCAAGGCCCATGGGAAGCCCATTAGAACCCATGAGCCGGCCACAATAGGTAGTATATAAGGACCTCTCCTAGCTTTGGAGAGGTGGTTGGTGGTTGGTTGTTCAATTTGTTATATTTCATCATAATACACTTCATCCATTCCATCCATTCTCTATCTCTAACATCACAACCCACATCTCACTTTTGTTCTTGGTTTGATCATAAGATTACATGTTTCTACAATTGGTATCAAGAGCCATGGAGTGGTGTGTTTAGTTTTTGTGTTTGATTTGTGTTCAAAAACCTTTACAAAGAGCAAAATAGTGATTCAAATTTTTTGGCTTAAAAACCTTAAAGTTTTTATTTTTATTGTTCCTATAGGGTTAGTAACACTAGTTGTACAAGAATTTTCGCTAAAAACCATTCAAAAATGTGTTTTTTTGAGTTTTGAAAATTTGGGATTCGTACTAGTTAGAACCGAACTAGATCACCGAACAAGATAACCGAACGAGTAGTTATATAGGTTGAACCGAACAAGCTTCATCAGTGTCAACCGAACGAGTGTTTTCTAGTTAGAACTGAACCAGTGTTTTCTAGTTAGGACCAAACGAGTGGTCACCAGTTAGAACCGAACAAGCTTTCTTAGTGGGGACCGAAGGAGTGGTCACCAGTTAGAACCGAACAAGCTTTCTTAGTGGGAACCGAACGAGTGGTCACTAGTTAGAACCGAACAAGCTTTCTTAGTAGGAACCGAATGAGTGGTTACTAGTTGGAACCGAACAAGATCCCTCTAGTTGAACCAAACAAGATCCCTCTAGTTGAACCGAACAAGATCCATCTAGTTGAACCGAACAAGATATGTTTCGTCAGAACCGAACAAGATTTGTTTAGTTAGAACCGAACAAGATCTGCCTAGTTTGAACCGAACAAAATTTTTTCTTTTGGGAACCAAACTAGATTGTTTTCAAGTTAGAAACTAACGTGATTATCTCAAGTTAATTTAAACTCAAACTTTAAATTATACGGTTATTTCTTTGACTTGTAAAATCTCGTGAAACAATTTCTTGTTTTCCCGGTTTTGTCAAGAATCGTAAAATCCCGTGTAGTTTCAAGATTCATTTCAAGACTCAACAATCACATAGCCAAACACAATTTCTTTCTACCACCGATCGATCAAGTTGTAATCTTTTTGATACCATAATGACAACTCTTGCCGATAAGTCACTTCTTTCTGGAGGAGACAACAAACCACCGATGCTTGAAAAACACTTGTATGATTCATGGAAAACAGAATGGAACTGTATATGATGAATAGACCACATAGAAGAATGATTCTTGCCTCTGTTGAAAAAGGACCACTTGTTTGGCCTTCAATAACTGGGGATGGAGTAACAAGGCTTAAGGAATATGTTGAACTGACTCCCGCTGAAGCCATTCAAGCTGATTATGACATCAAAGCAATAAACATCATTCTCCAAGGCCTTCCAACTGAAATCTATGCTCTTGTGAGTCAACATCATGTTGCAAAAGATCTTTGGGAGATGTGGTATATCATATATCATAACACGAGGTCGTTTCTTGGACTTGGCTAGTTTCTAGAGAGAGAAACACATAAGAGAGATTTTCTAGTGAGAGAAAATGTGTTTTATAAGAAAA
>BQNB010212590.1:0-10120 GCA_026074375.1 Tanacetum coccineum
TGTTGTAACCACTTTCAGTTTTAATCAAAGTTAAGTGTCTTTGTGATATTCCAATTGTCAAAATTTCAAGCATCCTTTAAGTAGCTTAATTCTGTTTGAATTGATTAAACATATGTTAAAAGTTATATAAATCCACTTCTAGCCCTTATCTCTGCCTTATTTCACCAAACTCAGTTAAAAAATTCGTTTTTTATAAATAAGGGGGTGTTTGGTTTTGACCCAAAATGGGTCATTTTGGGTTTTGCATGGGTCAAGCTCACTCAGCCAACTTTGGCTGAGTGTGCAGGCTTAATCAAGCCACTTAAACCCACATTTTTAGTTTTAAAATCAATTTTTAAGTATTTTCTATTTTCTGTCAAATTTTCATTAAGCTCATTTGAGCTTAAGTGCTCAAGCTGCATAAGCAGCTTAAGCAATTGTCTTTGTGCTCTATTGTGTTGTTTCTAGCCCTTTAAACCAACCCTTTGTTCTGTCCTTGGTTTGGCAGCATAAGTCAAAGTGTGTGTATGCATGTGTGTTTGTGAAATCCCCCATCTATAAGCCCAAAATTCAGCAGCTTTTATTGTTTTTTAGGCCCCCAAGTTCTGAATATAAGCTCATTTGTCACCCCTTTATATCTGTTTGAGCTTTGTTGTGGCTAATAAGTTCATTTGAGCTTATTTCATAATACCAAAATAAGCCCTAAGCCACTGCAGTGGCTTCCCCTGGTGCTGAGCACCAAATCTAGCCCTCTTTTCTAGCTTATCTAGACCCTAAGCATTAGGATTTTAGTGCTTTTTCTTTTAGCTTATAGGTAGGTGTATTAGGTTTAGCAGCTTATTTCAATTAGATTGCTTATTAGAGTAGCTTAATAGTAGCTTAAAAATAGTGTTTTTCTGTTTTTATTTTCATTTTCAGTTTTAGCTTATTTCACTTTAGCTTATTTTAGGGCTTAAGCTTATAGGTTTTAGCTCATCTTAGTTCCCTTAGCTTAATTTTCATATTAACTTAAGTAACTTGCTTATTGTGTGCTTAAAAACTGAAAAAGAAAAGAAAAAAAAGGCCAATAAGCTCTTTGAGCTTTTTAAGTTTCTGTCAGCCCATAAGCTCACTTTTCTGGCTTATTGTGAGCCTTTCAGCACTTGCCCCTTTTAAAGAAAATGATAAGCTCAAGCCCCTTTACAACTTTGCTTCTTTGACTTTTGCTTAATAAGCTGTTGGACCCACTTTGTAATCGGGGTCCACTTCAGGGACCATTTGTGTAATTTCACTCTTTTATAGTTAACTGAGTTAGTGCTTTAGGTTAGTGTTTAGTTTCGCAGTTAGTCCTTTAGGTATTACACTGTTAGTCCCTTGCCAGTTAACCACAGTTAGTGTATTTATTTAATTTAATTTAATTTAGGTTAAATTTTAATTAGTTTAATTAAATTCAAATGCTACAGTAACTTTTAGGCATTTTTATATTTTTAGAATCCTTAACTTTTTCTTTAATTAATCTGATTTTTTCAGATTTTTTGTAACTTTAATTTCTGTCTTTTTCAATTTAATTAGTTTTAATTAGTTTTTAATCTTTAAAAATTCATAAAAAATACAAAAATTAACAAAAAAATATTTTTCTTTTTTAGAAAATTTTCTTTAATCAAATAGTTTATATAAAAAATATAAAAACTTATGTAGGGTAATTTTTGCTTAAAATTCAGTTCCGGGCCCGTTTACGAGCCCGGATTTTTCGTTTCTTACCGTTTTGTTCGTTTTTCAACTCCGTTTTAGGAAATTTTTACATTTTCTTTTAAGTTAGAATATTTTTAATTTATTTAAATTTTAAAATTAATTTTAGGACTTTATTTTTGTAATTTTTAGTTTTAGCTTGCGATTTAATTCCCGGTAATTCATAATTGCATGTTTAATTTAGTTTATTAGTTTTAATTATTTTAGTTAAGTATTTTTAGCCTAATTATGTTCCCCGTAGATTTCTTAGGATTTTCATTGCCATTATTTATGCTCCCGTAGTTTAGGATTTATCCGTATAACTATTTTTGTTCCCCGTAGTGTTTAAAAAATCAAAATCATTTCTCAATTCAAAACCATCAATTCATTCGTATCGATTTACCATTCCAGCCTCGTTGGGGATTTACGACCCGAGAAAACTCTATACTACTTCTCGGTATCATTGATTGTTGGTTTTTACACTTCTATATATATTTTATATTTTATTATATTTTATATATATTTACGGTGTGAATCCGGCACGATCAATCATCAACCAAGCATAATCTCATCTCGCCATCTTGTAAACTTGTGACTTTTGGACCGACATGCTCATACCTTTCGTGATATGTTAACTTGAAAAGCTTTAATATTGCATCTTTCTTGAGGTTCTTTAACTATAACACTTCGTCAATTTAAGAAAGACGTTCGGCATCAGAGTGACAAAAACTTCTTTGAAATTCTTTGACTTTAATACTTCGTCACTTCAAGAAAGACGTACGGTATCAGAGTAGCGAAAGTCTTAAAACATGTACTTGAGCTTTCATGACGTCTTTATATTTGTCGGTCGGGTATGAGCATGTGGCTATGAATCATGACCCGTCGGGAATCAGCTGCACCAATCGTCAGGAGTACCTGCAGGTTTAGGTTAGTGATAATCAATAATTATGGACGAGAGTGTCTTTGTCACTTCGTCGAATACGGTTGTAATAACCATGGTTCCTCGTTGATCAGTATAAATACTGCCTGTGATCAGGTAGAATTCCGAGGAATCTCCTTGACAGGGTTTCGCAGCTGCACTAGCCATTCTCATTACTAGAGCGTCTTAAAGCAGACAACACGGTATGAGTGAACCAGCAAGGCGAAGTCTCAACGATTGAATAGAAAAATCGATTTGAAAATTAATCGACGTGTCACTTGCTAAAGTGGTTTTGTGACACATCGAGAGTGTTAATCATTTCAAAAATTCATCATCAATCGTTAATTCATAACCTGGAACAAGTTTGATTCTTATAGAATTGCACCATCATTTCTTTCCAGTTGTCACAAGTTTGATTCATATAGAATCGCACAAGTCACCTACCATGAGCTTGTTTAATGTTGGCTCAAGCAGGATTTCCATCTTCACTATGAGTAATATCACTCGGATGTTCTGGCAAAATCAAAAGGATAATGCGTAGGACTCGTAATATATATCTTGTTATTCACATTGTGTGACTAAGCAAGAATAATTTGACAAGTGTCCTAATGAGATTTATGGATGATCTCTTTTCACAGATCGGCATTAGACGTCAATAGTCATTTGTTTTTTGGTGATCGGAGGCTAGAGCAGCTGCCACCTTTTCAATATCAACTAACTTGGAGTAAGAAAGTTGATAGAAATGCGTGTAATCTCCATGAGAAATGAAACAATAGTCTTTTGAGAGACCTTGAGTGGCTAGGGAGGGTTATGCATAGCGTCACTGGGTGCATTACTGTCTTCAATGTCAGACAACAGCTTAGTGTTTCTGACAGTTTATGTATTGACCCGGTTTCTACCTAAGTGTATGGAGGGCTTCTTTCTTTACACCCTTTATCCTTACATTTCTTTTTCATTCTTCAACCCCTTCAATGCTTACCGAGACTTCATAACTAACACCTTGTTGGGTTTGTTCCAGTGTTAGCTCCATCTCAGTCGACATTATTCTTGATTCTCACTTTTTCTCCTTTTGTATCATACCTAAGGACTTCTACACTATCTAGTGGATATCCCTGGGTAGATCCCTCCGGTTCTGGCTGGATCATGGGATTTGAATACCTATACCTAACCACCTTATAACTCTATAAATTTAAGTACATGGTCGGTCTTTTGGGTATTCCATCACAATCAAGGCCAAAATCATTGAAAAGTTCAATCAAAGTGTTTGATATAAATATCAAAAGATTTACACTTTGAGAGTTTTTCATCATCACTAAAAGCTCTCCCTTAACATGTGCATCGTAATCATAGTACATGAAAAATGTGGAGTGCATTAAGTCCATTTTATATGATCACATTTCGGTACAAATTAGATTCAGTTTAATCACATTTTCTCCCCTTATCCAAAATGTTAATCCGTTGATATTTTGGATATCAAGTGATTAAACGTTTAAGGACAAAATGTTACATAATCACTATTAGGAACATTTAAATGCTCCCCCTTAATTTGTGAGGGTATATAAGATAGTGCTGAGTACAATAATTTGAAAATTTTTGAATTTACTAAGAAATTCTCAAAAATTTTATACTCGAGCACACTTTAATATCACCATAATGTCTATACTATATATATACAAATTTCATAAGTTTTAATTATTCATGAAGATTGACCTGTTAAATAGATGAGACATCATATGATAATCATATGGACCCACTCAGCAGCCGAAAGTCACCTCAGTAACGGTCTCCCACCTACAAATTTCCCAAGCTCAGCATAATTCTTCTGGACTTGAGGCTGTTTATCATTGCCTTGGAATCATAGCTCCTCTTTATCTCTGTGCTCTTTGTCTCCAGATAGTCTAGGCAGATACATCATCCGAATTCCCTTTAGCCGGACATCAAGAGCAGCTCCGAACATCATATGAGTGTACAGTCATTAAACTTGTGGATTTATCAATACGTCATCGATTTGTTCGTCTTGTCTTTAATTCTGTAAATGAGACCTCTGGGATTGGAGTATGATGTATAATCTTCCTATCCGTTAAAGATCTGTATCTGTACTATCCGCTTTGTGAGTTTGAGCTAAAATTTTTGGTAACTTTCACGACACCTAATTGAAAGATCTTCCCACCAAATAACAAAACAACAAAAGCTAACCCTCTTTGGATGACAATTTTTTCTAAAACATTCGCAAGGAGACATTAAAAGCATACGTTCTTTAACAGTGAGATTTGTCAACCTGCATTGAATCAAGAAGAAGGATCATGTCTTCGATGTCTTGGATGCGAAGCCTGTAGAAATCTCCTTCTTTGAATTTATACAGCTTTTCATCATCTTTACGAACAGTGATCCAATCCAGATGCTTGTAATTATGCCATTCAACAATTTGAAGATTTGTGACAGCAATGATTCCTGCATATTGGAGTAACATCACGAGCAATTCCCCTGTTAGCCATCAATCCATAAATTGTTGTCATGTTATGGCCGACCAATTTGAGATATCCACCAAAGTTGCATGTTTGTCGTACTAACGCACTATATGACTTCCACTTTCTGTTAGGGACCAAATCTTCAATCTATTTGATGTGCCCATAATCTGCAGCCTTGGTCTTTGTCACTGAAGTTGTATATGTTGGCTTGAGACACCACCACTTAGATTACGCAAATCGTTGTTGATTAATGATCAAAGGAATGACTTGAAGACCACGGAGAATAGGTATCAATGGTAATAGCTTGCGCAAGTCATGTGGATATTGCTGACCACTTCAGGGTAGTTCCAGTTCTAGATGATCAGTGGTTGCCTTGATAACTATTCTTCAAAGAAATATATTCTAGCTCCACCAGACTCTTGCTGAACCTTCATCATTTTGAATGTTTGGACCGGCTAATAATTAATAGAGTCAGATATCAACTTATGCCGGTTCATCACGAATGCTGAGAAGTTCTAGATGAGTGTCCAACAGCCATTAACACATCATGAGTATCTTCTTTCTGAGCCCCCCCCCCCCCCCCCCCCCCCCCCCCCCCCCCCCCCCCCACCCCCCCCCACCCCCCCCCCCCCCCCCACCCCACTCACCCCCCCCCCCCCTCCCACCCCCCTCCCCCCCCCCACTCCCCCCCCCCCCCCCCCCCCCCCCCCCCCCCCCCCTCCCTCCCCCCCCCCCCCCCCCCCCCCCAATCCCCCCCCCCCCCCCCCCCCCACCCCCCCCCCCCCCTCCCCCCCCCCCCACCGCCCCCCCCCCCCCCCCCCCCCCCCCCCCCCCCCCCCCCCCCCCCCCCCCCCCCCCCCCCCCCCCCCCCACCCCCCCCCCCCCCCCCCCCCCCCCCCCCCCCCCCCCCACCCCCCCCCCCCCCCCCCCCCCCCACCCCCCTTCCTCCACCACCCCCCACCCCCCCACCCCCCCCCCCCACCCCCCCCCCTCCCCCCCCCCCCCCCCCCCCCTCCTCCCCCCCCCCCCCCCCCCCCCCCCCCCCCCCCCCCACCCCACACCCCCCCCCCCCCCCCCCCCCCCCACCCCCCCCCCCCCCCCCCCCCCCCCCCCCCCCCCCCCCCCCCCCCCCTCCACCCCCCCCCCCACCCCCCCCCCCCCCCCCCCCCCCCCCCCCCCCCCCCCCCACACCCCCCCCCCCACCCCCCCCCCCACCCCCCCCCCCCCCCCCCCCCCCCACCCCCCCCCCCACCCCCAAAAGTGCTTAGCCAATGTTGAACAGGATCCTGAGAAGCAGGCAAATCCTTGTTCCAAATCACTATCGGGATAGGAAGTTTTGCATGTTTTTTGAAAACTAATCAGGAAGCATAAAGGCTAAGATTGTCTTTTTCATCATGGTTTAACTTCCGTATCTCCTGTTACAAACTCATGATCTGCGGGTTCTTCCAAATCTTTGGCAGTGTGCATTGGCTCCTCTGTTTGAACAGACTTGTCAGCAGACTCGTGATGAGATTTGTACCCTTCAGTATACTTGCCAATTGTCTTAGAGGTCTTTTCCTTTGGTGCACTGGTTGACTCTGGTTCTTTTCCAGCTCTTCTTCTTTTGGACCCCCGGTTTGATCCAACGGAGGGTTCTTCATCTTTATCCTCATCATCTCGACGTCTTTTAAATGAGACAGTATCTCCATACGTGTCAAGTATGAGTTTGTCACTTTCGTAGGCGTCAACCAATGCTTTGTAGATATTCTTCTGTTCATCAGATCTGTGGATTGACTTATTACTTTCCATCTTATCTATGAGAATCTTCTTCAGCTCAAGTTCAGAAAGGTTGGCGGCTACATCATGGGATGTCTTAGATTCATTGGATGAACGAGTTAGAACCTCTGCTTCGAGTTGTTCATTTAGAGTCTTCTTAATTTTCAGCAAAATCTTAGAGACTTGTGCTTTAACTTGTTCTTTGACTTGATCCTTGATTATTTTCTTAATGTTGTCATCAAGTTTATTAATGAAGTCTGCCTTTTCAGCTTGAGCTTCATCTCTGAGTCTGTCGGACTGTAACTCAACAGCATTTTTGGTGGCTTCATGCAAAAGGGTTCATTCTTCAACGTTTTCATGTCAATGCATGTTTCATGCAAAGGTTTTTTTGCTTGTAATCAATCAATGAGCTATGTTGCTGAACTTACTGCCAAACTTGGTTCTATCACACACAAGCAAACCAAAATCATATCATAATATATTTAAGTAATCAATGTACAGTACAGGTCCATAAAAGATAATAAGGGAGTAATGAGGAGAGATTAAGTGTCGAGCTGGTCATCAGTGTGAGGAGCTGTAGAGGTGCCGACATCGTCTGTCTTGGGTCTGACATCCCTCTAGTTGGACAGTCGCGAGCTACCAACAAGGGTGCTATCAAATGACTGATAAGTATGGCCACTAGCATCTATAAGCTGCGTCATACAACTAATCATCCAGGTGGAGACTCGGTTCTGCTCGGTGATAGAGCTCTCAACAACTCCTCGCAAGCCCACAACACTTTGCCGTGACTCGCGTACCTCCACCTCGAGCCTCTCAATCCTTATGTGCCATAGTCCTATGCTGAGGAAGCGGGTGACTCGGCTTGAGGTGCCTGGCATCGGGTGCTGGAACAGCCCTGAGCACCCTCATCACTAGCATGGAGCATCCTCCAGGACGGTCATCGAGGGAACACCAGCCGCAGCAACTTGTTGCCTCTCTGGTCCCTGGGCTACCCAATCCTATGTATTGCCAAACCTTGAACAGATGTTAAGCCTGTGGAAAATTAGAAGGGGGGTTGAATAGTTTACCGCTTTTTAAATTAATGTTATGTTTGCTTATAAAAATTTAGATTCGACTTTGTGTGATCTCAATATGTGCACAATATGAACAATACAAGTATGTAACTAAATGACAAGTGAATATGAAAGACAAGAGATAAGAGTTAGAAGGATCAAACCATGACCACAAGATTTATAAAATGGTTCGTAACGAAGCACCTCTTCGCCTAGCTCCACTCCGCCCGAGTCAACCAAACTCAAGCGTTATCTTCACTAATGTCAATATCTCCTTTAGGCGGAGAAAACCGTACAACCCACAATATGAAACATAACTCACACATACGAACAATAATAACAACAACATACCAACAAACGAAAACAATAAGGGAAAAACATACGAGATACACACATACAACAACCGTACTAGGACTAGAATAAAATTAAAGAAGAAGACAACATAAATAACAACAGAACCCAACAAACGCAGACAGAATCACCAAAACCCAAACACACGATACCACAACAATACAAATGAAAGACAAAAAACAAGAAACAACCCACTCGTAGAACCACGCAAAAAAAACCACACCCAGCCTCCCCCTCCCGCGCTTACCAACCCCCACTACCACAACCCCTAAATCCTTCACCCCCAACCACCAAACTCCCCAGGGGTCACCAGCACCACCAACAAACACCCCCCCCAACCCCCAATCTCTCCACTCCCCCCCGACTTACCCCACTACACCAAACCTCCCCCCACACCGATAACGAACGACTTAGCTTACACCGAATTTCCCGACACTAACGAAATGTCGAGTATCCTAATCCTAGCTAGAACCAATCTATCCACAACACAACACCCACTTCACCGACAAATCACAACTTGGGTTTACTACACAACTCACTCTACGTCACAACTACCCTCTTTACTTCACAACTTCACTTTGCTTTACAACTTCACTTCACCAAGACACTACTAAACTACATCACAACCAATCTATCACTACTTTACTAAGAATCACCCCGATCTAACATACTTGACCAATGATCACACAATCTTCTTATTGTACACAGCTAAACATACACACCTTCCCAAAATACACAAATGTTTACAAGATACAACACAACTTACAGAGAAAAAAAGAAACTACACAACTAGACCAACTAAGACAATAACACTTTCTAGATTTGATGATAGATAAGTACTTTTTTCTCTATGCACCTGAGAAATTGATAGTATAAAGTATTCTTCTCTTGCACTTGAGGATCAAAGCTTGGATTACTTGGAAACAAAGCTTTGTGATTAAATGATCAAAGGAATGAAAGGAGAGTATAAACTGATTTAGAGCAGAAAGAAAGTGTGTGCAAAAGGTGAGAAAATTAGTGGGGAATAGTCCAGTATTTATAGGCAAACTGGGTTGACTTTTTGTCTAGCCGGTCCCCTTATATAGGATGCCGGCCCCCTTAAAATTAAGGGGACCGCCCGTGTATTTAAGGGGTCCGGCCAGGCCAGGACGCTCCTTTTTTTGTCTTTTCCAGGGGAGGTGTTTTCTGGAACATTTCTAGTAGTTTTTAGGTAGAAAATTTGAATTCAAAATATTTATTTGAATAAAACATTTCTTTTAAATCTAAAAATGTTTTGTAAAAGATATAAAAATGTTTGTGACATTTTTATAAAAAAGTGTAAGATTAAATAAAAATTCTTTTGATCATAAAATGCATTAAGCATTTATTTATTCATACATTTAAGTGATTAAATTTTCGAAATGAAAATTTACTACTAATTACTTGTTTATGTTTAATTTTACATAGAATGTTTTTACATTTTGTGATTATCAAAACGTAGAGAGGTCAAAAAATATTAATAACGTTTTTAGGCATTATTTCTATCAACAATCTCCTCCTTTTTGATGATTACAAAATCTAAACTAATTAAATGAAAAATTATTTTTAAACAAGTATTTAGTGAGTTTTATTTCCATTTCTCCCCCTTTTTGTAGAATCAAAAAGGCATCGTCGATGAATATGTGAAAAGTCGACGGGATAAACGCTTCCCCTTGATGTGTACTCCCCCTCGTTCGAGGGCACCAAGGAATCGAGCTATTAGCAATTTTGCTACAAAAAAAGTTAGAAGAACAAGACAACCATTTCTAACATATAGCAAATAGGAAAAATATTTAAACATGTTTATAATGCTTAACAAGTGTTAAGTTATTTGTGTAAACTAACAATCACAAATATATATCAACTAGGCT
>BQNB010212591.1:0-10120 GCA_026074375.1 Tanacetum coccineum
TGGTTGAACCCGTTGGTCCGGTTCAATTTTCAAAACCATATGTATCATCAACTTGTTAGCATATAAATTGTTTTAAGCTTTGTATATTTTATTAGCTTGTACAATGTGTAAAATAACATGTATTTTTTATTTTTAGGAGTGTTTCAACAGTAACATTTATTAGTAACTAGCCGCAAGGCCCGTCCGTTGGACGTGATGCTTTAAGAAATTGCTTTAGGATTAATAAATAAATTTAAAATGTATAGAAATTTCACTTATAGAATAGATAATTGGAAATTTTTATTACCCAATTTAGCATAAACTATAAAAAATACTTAGAGGAATGTTAAAGTTTATGTACACTTGACAAAACTAACATCGACAAATAAAAAAACATAGACTTGTAAAAAATGATGTCATAATTTAGCATAAAGCATAAAAAATCTTTAGATAAAATTAGTAAAATGCTTGATATTCATCGAGTAAAAGTTGGAACTTGTTGATCTGGTTGTTCTGAGCAATAGCTTGAACCCGATTACCCTGCATTATATATGAATATCAATTGCATAATGCAACTATCAAACAATTATTAATAAAAGAACTTATAGACTATATGAATTGTACAAAAAGATTACATGTTGATCTTGCAATACGCAGTCTAAACTTCATAGCTCATTCGGTTTTCCTATAGGGTGAGACTTCCAAATACTGATGCAACGCACTAATATTCTGATATCATCGAGCATTGGATCCAAGTCACACACTTGAGTCATGTTCATCTCCATTTCTTTTGCTACAAACACAAAGAAAAGATGAGTGTTTCAGATTTAACCTCAAAATACGAATGCAATTGAAAATTGAATAGATATAATATTATAGATCCAGTATCTAACATTAAGTGCGTGTGTATTAATTTGAAGAAAAAGGTGAGTGCTATTGTATGTATGTGCCTATATTTATAATCAATTGAATAGGTTAGCATGTTCATTTGAATTTCAAAAGCATTGGTGGATAACTAAGGAAATGATTTATCATTCAAAATTATTATCCCGAAAAATCAGAATGTTTGTTACAGTTTCAAAAAGGATTTTCGGTTTTCTTATTAAATGTTTATTATTCTTCAAACTTTCCTAATTAAAGCCATTATATTTTTTGAACTATCCTTAATTAAATGATTTTTAAATTTTGAAAACCATTAAGAATGAAGCTGATTTAAAAGTTTCATAACATTAAAAATGAAGTTGATTTCATAGTTTAATATCATTAACACATAAACTATAGCCATTAAAATAACGTATTAAGTAATAACATATAAAATTAATTTAACTAAGAATATACCTGGAAAATTGATGTTCCACAACATAACTGAGTTGATTCATACGATTAATGAGATTGGGCATAATTATTTGTTTGCTAATAAATTAAATAAAATTTACATTTGTTTTTGTCCACGATATAATTACTTAGAAATTAATTTAGGGGATAAGATGTTCATGGTTGGTGAAGAATTATTTGTTCTTAGGATTGTATGAATTTAATGAATGTTACAATCAGAAATGGTATTTATATTAAAGTGATGAATGTTGCCAAAGTTGAGTTTGAATGTTCTTGTTGAGACTTTGTCTATTTAATGCGTGAGTATGTGAAGGTTTTGTTGTTTTTGAAAAAAATCATGATGTTATAAGCTTGCCGGGAAGAAAATTACTATCTCCGAAGGAGAACAAATAAGAATGGTGGTATACTAGGACCGATTATTTAGGCTTGAGAGAAATAGAGGTTTTAGAGTGAAGTTTAGATATAATGAAACAGTTTGCTATGATTTACTACTGAACAACCCTCCCCGGATTGTATGATCCAAATGTGCTCGTGCTTCCTCCCATACCTGTAAAACCAGCTGTTGTAAAGGAAAACATTGAGTGGGAAGAAAAGGAGGTCGAAACAACAAAAAGAACGGTAACATGCACAAAGTGCAAGCAAACGGGTCACAACAAGAAATCTTGCAACTTCTACCAGGCGCAACAAGCTGGCGAATTGACTTTTGTCAACTAATACAATCTCGACCCCCCTAAGACTATGGATTAAAGGTGCTCAAATCTCTTTGTTAATATGTATCTTATGCATCTTATTGAACTTTAGTATCTTTTGTTTAAAAATATTTGGCTAGCCTTTGAACTTTTTAGTTTTGTAATGAGGCTGATAACATTTCTTTTGTGGAACAGTAGGTTGAGGGGACTGATTATGTTACTCCTGTGATTGGTAGGAATAGAGTGGAATAAAGACCTTTTAGTATATGTTTATTTTAATATTGTCGAAGCCAACAATCTTGATTTTGGTCATTTTTTAGTAATGCATCTCTTTATAAAGTAGTAAAATTATAGGAAAACGAAGCACGTCGTGCATAACAATGTTGTTTGATGTTTTTGTTAGAACGCCAGTATTGATGTTTGGTATACTCTTATGCTGCTTGCTTGCTCAGGAACATTCCTGGTACAGTGGTATGTTATTCTTTAAACTAGGGCTGAGCACTGTCCGAAAAATGGACCGGACCAACCAAAACCAGATCAACGCATTTGGCCCAAAACACCGGACCGAATTGTTTGGTCCATGTGCGGGTCGGTCCGGTCCGGTCCACGGTGTATAATGCTCCGCCCTACTTTAAACCATCGTTTATTCTTTTTACGATGATATTATTATCGAGTTTTTTTAATTTTATCTTTTACAATCAACCTGTTATTAAAAATGTGTGGCTATGGCTCCACGCTAAATGCTTCTTGCTAAAACTATATTTGCCTAACATAAGGTTGCATTTTCCTAAAAGGGTGACTCAGCGGTAAGAATAAAAGCCTTCCAGAGCGGAGGTCAATGGTTCGAATCTAACGGGGAGAAAATTAATCTCTTTGTGGCCACGGAGATTCACATGGCCGACTCTGTGCTATCCAAAAAGGTAATCGCATTGTGATTAGTCAGCTTGCAATGTTGAGTCGAAAACACATGTAACTAAAAAAATGTTGTCTTTTCTATCTACCGTTGTTATTGACTAGTTTTTCTCTAAAGAAGACCTTATAATCAAAATATGAAACGTAACAAGGTTCTAAATGTATGCAGACAAAAATCAGATATTTGTGTAGAAATAAAATTTTATATACTATGAGTTTGATGTGTCCAACTTTCATTGAGGAGACAAGTGATTCATAGGAACAAAAGTGGCCATGTCTAATTTGTTCTTTATTTGACTTTTTGTATGCAAAAATACAAGAGTGTCTTTGCTAATCATATCATAGCACATATTCATTCCACTTTGTGTTGGTCAATTTCATGTTGGTCTAGATTAAAAAAATCATTATAACAATCCAAAAGCCCACATCATTGCAAAAATAGTGCTTTGTAAACATCAAGTAGCAAACATTTTCTTTCACTTTTGTTACTATAGATGAATGGTTGATCACTAGTATAATTTTCTGTATATGTGCATAACTAAAGAGTAAACTTTATATTACAATGAAGAAACCGATACCCGATCACTCCTTCTGGAATAGGAGGCCATAATAGAATGCGCGTAAGAGAGGCAGCTAGCCTTTCTCGTCTAACAAGACAGGTTTACAAAGCCCCCTTTTTTAATGCATGGAACACTCCTTACTCGACAGCTCAAAGCTGACTAATATAAAACCATGTGATCTGTCCTCGTTTACGTATCCTAATTTATACTTAAAACATTTTTGTTTTCTTTCAACTCCTAACGAATCCTTACAAATCATCCGTATATTGACCGGGCCGATTATACTTAAAACATTTTGTGACTACATTATTATTAGGGTCTCAAGTTTGAATATTATTTGGTGCAAGCAACCTGGCAATCTTTCATGAAAGAGTTTACTTGATTTAAAAAACCGCAATTATGGATGCGGTTTGATTTTAAACATATTATCAAACCGGTATGAAATCTAAAAGATGATCTAATTAATTGTGTTGCTATTAAGTTATGATAAACAATTTTTTTTTAACATTGCAAGACTGCAAAGGTAGATATATATATTTATTGAAATTGGGTCATAGCCCATAATGGCTGGGAATATGCCTCTAGCAAATAAAATAATATTTTTTTCTTCTCAATCATATTTATTTTGTCCATTCTGCTACTTTAATTCTTTAATTTACTGTTGTCTCCCTTGATCTAAATATTAAATAAATGTTTTTATGGGTTGGTTTTGAACTAGATCTAACCCTTTTTCTCTTTTTTTTTAAAAATTCTAACATTTTTTCTGGATTTAAAACAAATAATGATAATAATATATATAGTAATAATTTTTTGCAAAAATTTATGTAGCAAAAATATTATTCATTTTTTACTAACACAGAATTATGAAAAAAAAAACTTGATTTATGTTTCTTTGAAAGGCTAATCAAATAAGATCTTTTTAAATCCATTTCAAGTAATCATGATTAATCAATCAACTTGACAAGGCCGACGATGGAACTCAATGAATAGCCGTATGATGTGGTTTAAATCTACATCATCTTCTAAACATAGAATAATACGTAATTTCAACGAGACTTATCCACAATCGCATAAAATTAACGCGCCCCCACAGTCATCACTAGCCCAACTGCTTTTTGTAAACTTTCATGTGGTAGAATGAAACAAGAAAAGTACAAAAATCGTTACAAATACTTTGCCCAAAATGGACGAGAAGTATATCATTACTATGTATGATAAAAAGTGAAGACACTAAAAGAATAGTTTTTTTTAAGAAACTAAAAGAATAGTTATCCCCTAAAGTTTATTTTGCATTTGCAATTTCTTGAAAGGTAGATTTCCTAAATGTTATTTATATTTTCCGCTTTAGTTCCTTTTCAAAAACGTAGTATATAAGCCTAAAAGGTACTAATTTATTTTAGGCTTGATTTCACTTTCAACATGTTACTAGTTTAAATAATGAATAAGAAAATAATGTTAGAAGTACATACTACAGAGCAAATGTTATTTATTTTGTACACCATTCTAAGTCCTTTATTTATTATGAAGCATTTTGCTTTTAACCCTTTATCTTTTTTAAATTGTTGCAAATCATTACTAATAAATAATCAAATGGTCATATATTAACCAAAATCCTGAAGACGTATTTATACACCATTAGACTTGTTACTACCAATTTTAGTTTTCCTTCTTTATAACCAACTTCATTAATGTAATAAGACATCAACTTTAACCACTGGTATATAACTCACTTAAACATATATATACCTCACACAAAAACACAATCACAAACACAAAAACAGACACTATGGTCGTCCACAAGACCGAGTCTTGCATTTGTGCCATCTAAGACGCGTGCTCCATGTCCTTCGTAATTAGAAAGACGTGTGCTCCATGCAATGGCGGAGACAGGGAGGGGGCCCAGGGGCCAAGTGCCCCCCTACGAAAAATTGTAGCGAAAATTTTTAAATAACCGGAGGGGGGGGGTTTTTTGTAATTTGCCCCCCTTAAGAATCAATTTTTAATGTAGTTTTTAAAAATTATCGAAATGTGCCTCCTCGAGAAAAAATTTCTGGCTCCGCCCCATGTGCCGAGTCTTGACGCCCATATTACATCCGGTCTTAGTTTGTACTTAAGTTGCAAATCATGTACTGTTGCAATATGTATTTGTGGGTGACGTACTCAGAGTACACAAAATTTGTTCGATATGCTAATGAACTCTACACATTAAATAAGATATGTTACACATAATTTTGAGACCATACTATGCGAAATTTTAAAAAACGCATTCATATTTAACGAATCGAGATTTTTGACAAAAGATTACACTAGGGCGTAAAAACAAATGTGATGTATATCTTTTTTAAAGTTTAATATTATGTAAATATCTTTCTCACTAACATAAATATCATTTTCGCTTTTATAATTACATCAATGTTTTAATCAAACTTTTGTAATTACATAAATATCCTTTTCCGAACTTCAAATTTTCATATATCTATAAATCTTATATTAATTTTAAATATTAAAACTATTATTTATCTCTGATATTCATCATAATTATATTGTTCATATACTCTTTTTGTCTCGATTGTTAAAAGAACACAATATGTGAAAGAACATTTGTTCTAGATATTTATTTGTTCATATATATTTTTAGACTCGATTTATGAAAGATAATGTTGATTTTTTTTATATATACGAGAACTTAAAAGTTTATGAAAGATATTGACTTAATTATAAGAGTTTAATAATGAAATTGATGTAATTATAAAAGTAAGAAAAATATTGATGTAATATTTTTATTAAGAATATAGATGTAAATGACCCATTGAAAAAATTACGTATATATATTTCTTAACGGATAATCACGTGTGATTAAATAACACTTGATCTTTGAGCCGATTATAAGGAGGTTTTCGAATAATAAAGAAAATTGATAAAGATAATTACTCAAAATCTTATCTCCTACATGTCATTTGATGACACTTAACCTTAAACTAATAACATGTCAACAACTTAACAACTAGAATTAGTTTATTTATTTAGGCTGCCCACTATCGTTATAGGTCCTGGTGTGCATTTTCCGGCGCCACACCAGTTTTCTCTCTCCGACGACCTACTGGCGATCTGTTGCCACTATGAGGCGACCTTTATTTTTTAAAAGATAAAAGTTTTTTTTAATTAAAACTTGGAAAATCACTTTTTTATTTCATTATTTGTCGGTCGAGTATTGTCGTGAGGACGACGAATTTTAGAAACGGTCTCCGGCGACCTCGATCACGACCGGCTAGCCACTACGGCGGCGACTGACGGCGACCGAGTCGGTCGACCGAACCGTAGTGAGCAGCCTTACACACACACAAAACTAATCTAAACTAAAGTTACAAATGTTGTTTTTTGTTGACCTTCATATTAAAGTATTAAACCCATTATTTAACCATAATCACACTTAGCATTAACTGAATTGAAGCAAAAAAAACAAAAAACAAGGATGTCTAAATTTCCACTAGTAGTTGTAGATTTATCATTTATGAGTTAAAGGGGTAGATCCAAGAATAATTTTATCTAATAGAGTATTTATATTTGTGTGGGGTCCATGATATTGAAAGCAATGTGGTGGGTGGGTCCCACTGAAAAACAGCTAAGAAAAGATTAGTTCGACCGGACTCACCCAATCGGACCACCGGTCTACTTCAATACGAATGAATGCGACTCCAAAACCGTTCATTTGCAAACTTACGTTATCAATATAGACATTTAACTACTAGTAATATTTAAATAATATCATATTAGAAGTAAAAATATTATCTGGTCTTTGGCTCAGATGGTACCATTCCCTCTCCACAAAAGCTCAGTTGACCGTTTAACAGGGTCCAATTGAAGAAAAAGACCAGGGTTCGACTCTAACTCTTAGCTAATTAGATCACTAGGACATGAGCTCATTGCCTGGGGACGGATCCTTAGAGAAAGGTCCGGTTGGCATCAAAAGATGCATGGGGCCAGGGTGTTCTACACCTTTTTGAAGAAGTAGTAAAAATATTAAGAAAGATATGTGACAATGAATCTTAAAACCACTACGAAGGTAAGAGAGCTAGGTGTAGTAACACCATAACACCTATTTTTTGCCGCCACGTCAGCGTCACATCAGCATAACACCAACACCAGCATCACTCCCCTAATCATAACACCAAATAACGCCATTCACCTCTTTATTTTCATAAAACCCCCTAAACAATTATTTCATGCATTTAACAAACTAACCATTTCATTTATTAAATTCAAATACACATTACAATACTTAAAAAAAAAACACATTAAAAAAAAATCCGAAATTAAAAAAAAATACGCCCCGACGAGTAATCTTCTTCCGATGCTTCTTCAACTTCGCGCCAAATATAGTTTCCTCATCGATATCAAAAACGGTTCGACCAATTTGATACTTGGTAGCTTTCTGTAAATAGAATGCGTCGGTTTCCTGTTGAGCTTCTTTTTCTAGTAGCCATTCGTGATACTCGGTAGCTTTCTGTAAATAGAATGCGTCGATTTCCTCATCGATATCAAAAACGGTTCGACCAATTTGATTTTGATTCATTGTTAAAGAGTTTGTAATGTGTTTTTTGTTGTAAATATGTGTTTTTTTGTGAGAAAAAAATATAGCCGTTAGGGGTGTTTTTTGTAAATTTATTAATTTTTTTTAAAATAAAACTAGCCGTTAGGGGTTTTTTTGTAACTTTTCAAAAATAAGGGGGGAAATTAAAAACAACTATATAGCCGTTGGAGGGGGCAAAACGATTTTTTTTTTAAATACACCCCCAACGCACGTTGGCCGGCCAACGCCGAGCCCAACGGCGTTGGGCAACGCCGGATTGCGGTGTAGTAACGCCGGGCAACGCAACCCAACGCCGTTGCCGGCGTTACTACACCTAGGGCTCTAAGAAGGGATGGAACCCAAGGGTGTCTTGAGATGCCTTGAATTTTGATCTCATTGTGTTAATTTTGCTAAAAATCTGACTTTTATAAATGCGTCCGGTATAAAAAAAGTGATTTGTACACCATTTTTTTTATCCATACACCAATAATCATGCATACCGATGTTGTACTGAGTGCATTACCGATGTCATTTAGTAGTGTATGGATGAAAAAAAATAGTACACAAATCACTTCCCTTAAAATAATAATATATACGATTTAAGGATGTTATTCATACCCCAAAATGAAACTAATATCTTTATAACATGTTTATTTTTTTTAAATTTCTTTTAATTTACAAAAAAATATTATAAAATTGCGAAACAGTAAATATGAATATAAAATATATGTTTGACAAGTCAAAAGTATCCAACGAAATAAAATACAGAAAAAAACACAAAAAACTGGTTTTCTAGTTAGTAAAGTTAGGTTTCGTTTGTTTTTTCAGAGGTTTTACCTCTTCATCTGCAAACCATGTCTGCAGAAGAAGAGGTGCATCTAAGCTCTTCATCTGCAAAGGGGTGGGAAGGAAGACCGTATTGTTTAGTTTAAATTACTACTTCTTTCAATTTTGTTTCTTTATCTTTTTACTATGTTTTTTTAATGTATTTTTCGTCTGTTTATTTACGTTTTGGTCAGTTATTTTACGTTTTCGTCAGTTATTTACGTTTTCGTCAGTTTTATACGTTTTCGTCAGTATTTTTATGTTTTCGTCAGTTTTTTACGTTTTCGTCTGTTTTTTTACGTTTTCTTCAGTTATTTTATGTTTTTGTCAGTTTTATTTTACGTTTTCTTTATTTTACTAACGGAAATGTAAAAAACGGACGAAAACATAAAAAAATGGACGAAATCGTAAAAAAGCTGACGAAAACGTAAAATAATTGACGAAAACGTAAAAAAACAGACGAAAACGTAAAAACTGACGAAAACGTAAAAAACAGACGAAAACGTAAAAAAACTGACGAAAACGTAAAAAAACTGACGAAAACGTAAAAATACTGACGAAAACGTAAAATAACTGACGAAAACGTAAAAAAACTGACGAAAACGTAAAAAAACTGACAAAAACGTAAAATAACTGATGAAAACGTAAAAAAATATTATATATCGTAGAAAAACAGAGAAAAACGTAGAAATCGTAGAAAACGGATTAAAATGGATGAAAACGTACAAAAAAGAATAAAGACGGTTGAAAACGTATAAACCCAGAAAAAGTATGAATTATTTAATTATTGTAGAAAGAAGTGAGAAGAAGAGAGAAGAAGATGTAAGAAGTGAAATATTTTGTCTGAATTTTTGAAGAGGTTAGAAGTGATTTTTACCACTTATCTCTGCAAAAAAACAAACAAAAAACGTCTGAGAGACTGCAGACATAAGTGATGAAAAGAGGTTAGAAGAGGTTATTTGGAAAAAACAAACAAAGCCTTAGTAAAACCGTAAGAAAAAAATAGGAAATAAAAATATAAAATATAAAATATAATTTAACAAATTAAAAGTAATAAAAGAAAAAAAAACGAAAAGTGATACCGTAAACTCATAGTACATCAAACTCATAGCATACTAATCAATGTTTTCACACTAATTAACACAATCATTTGCTTAAACAATCATTTGGGATTTTTATTGAAATGAAGCGTGTAACATAAAATAGGATTATCTACGTAGAAATTTTGTGCACCTATTAAAAAAAATATA
>BQNB010212594.1:0-10120 GCA_026074375.1 Tanacetum coccineum
TATAGGCAATTTTTTTTTATTTGGGCGGTCCCCTTAATTATACAAGGGCGGTCCTCTTAATTATGGCCGGATCCCTCAATTAATTAAGGGGCCGCCCATTTTTCAGATGCTCCTTTTTTGTCATTTTGGTTTTTCTGGAACTTTCTAGCCGTTTCTAGGTAGAAAATTTAAATTCAAAATATTTATTTTAAATAAAACATTTCTTATAAATACAAAAATGTTTTGTATATATTTTGAAAATGTTTGTCCCATTTTATAAATGTAAGGTTTGGAAAAATAAAAAATTTCTTTGATCATTCAACAAATTAAAGTTTGTTTGTTCATACCTTTAGTGATTTACGTCGGGTGCGAACTTAAATTAATTGTTGAAGAAAACTTGAGACGTCGAAAGATGTTGACGAATTGATGATTTGTGATTACGAGCAACTTAAACACTTTACGTTATGTGTTATAAGTTACATGTTAGTCATCACAAAAACATGAAGAGAATGTATAGATTAAATATCGCAATATTTCTACCAACAGCGTACCCATCCGCTCCAATAATCACACAAATACTTGGTAGGCGTACCCACCCGATCCAATAATCTCACAAACACTGGGTAGGCGTACCCATCCGATCCAAACAATCATGCATCACATAATATTCACATAGCAGTCATAAGCACATAACTTGTCCCAAAAACAAAACCACATTTCGCACAGATCAATTCAAAACATTTCAAAACACATTTGAGTATCATTTTCCCCTAACGGAAAAACCAGTAAAAAGTAGGGCTACGAGAACTCACCTCAAGCAAGTCTTTAGCAACCAACTCTTAATCACACAAGCAAATGCAACGACGCCCGCACACGACCTAGTCCAGTTAATGTCCCAATTTAATCATCCAATTCCAAAACAATCTTCACGTTTGATGCATAGAGTTTAGACGCGTTGTACAATTACCCAAAACAATTTAGTGGTGTGATGGTTGACGACTTAACTCCACAATCATATCAATCTCATTCCTCGATAATACATACTTATACTATTTAGCGTAAATAGATAAGTAATATAATAAATATTTATAATTATTAATTATAAATATATCTCGACAAGTCCATTCGGTACACCTTAGTCACTTCAAAATAATCATTATACGGTTGAAAATGAAACGTTTACTCATAATAAACACTTTAGAGAAGTTTCGAGAAAAATTATATTTTTCGTCTTTTAGTGAATTTATTAAATAAATAAAATAAAATAATTAAATATTATTTTATTATTTAAAATCAAAAATCATGTTTTTAAGAAATTTTCTAAGTATAAACTTTTTACGAAATTTCGACATGACTCGTACGTTTATACAACGTTTTCCAAGGTTTCAAACCTTATTTTCAACATTTTTCACAAATTCGACACTTTTCGACAAAATTCCAAAATCTCAATCGTTAACGCTTACCAACACGTTTTTCCCAAAATATCGTTCAATATCACTTCGTAAATACATTTCCACTTTCAAAAGTCCATCAAAATTCTCATAACTACTACATATCGCTTATTGGGCCTTAAGGCCCAACAAGGGTCCATTAGGACATATATAAGTCCAAAATACTATTTAAGTCCAAAACCAAGGTCCATTTACATATATAAGTATATACTTATATGTAGAAATAATCCGGACCACAATAAGCCCTCCTATTAAGCCGCGGCTCAAATAGACTTATTGGGTCGTGAGTTTCATAAACTCTAAAATACGTATATTAAGCTTTAAAATAAGCTATTAAGCTACGTATCGCTTTTTTGTTTATAAGCCTCAAAAATAGTCACAACAATACACCATAACACAAAAACAATCAAAATCACCGTTCCTAGGTGATTTTGGGAATCTACATGTGGCATATAAGCCTAAATAAGCCAAGAAATAGCTTAAAATAAGCCCGAATAAGCCATACAAGCTACTATAAAAAAATAAGAATTCTAGCATCATATATTATTCAACCATCACGACCACAACATCAAAACTACAAAAACCCTCTTTTTCCTTTCTTTTACACGAACCAAACACCCCTCTTTTTCTTTCCGTTTCGCTTCAAAATCAATTTTCACACGATCAACTTGTACAACCTAACATCAATGCAATTAAAATAAACCAAAAAGGACAACCGAAATTTAAATTTTAAAACTTAATAAGAAAATCTCAAAGTTGTAGAATTCGTCAACGAACCGGACAACCCAAACGTTGTTTAAATAAATAACCAAACACTATAATCAACCCCAAATATTTATGTCTTCATGTTTTCTTGATCAAACTTCAAAAATTATGAGAGTGTGTGTGTTGTAGGTGTGGACGAACACAAGAGAGAAGGGAGATGATATTTTTTTGATTTTGAAAATAAACTATGTGTAAAAATAAGGATAAGGAAAGCATCTTATGTACAATTTGGACAAGGTTAGCTACAATTAAGCCACCATGTCTCCCTGGTCTTCTTTTGACCGGTCATGGTATCCTATGGGGTCTCGGGCCTTTCTTCTCGTATCGGGATCACTTAAATACTTTGTAAAACTCAACCGTAAAATTTACCCCAAAGTTAATTAGCATTTTTATTCACTTTAAAAATACTTTTCCATTAACCTAGAGTATTTACACGACATATTTTCACTTTACACCCTTCAAAACTCATTTGGACATTAACAGACATGTCAGACTCGTTTTTCGGCATTTCTCAAAATTCACGGGTCAAACCACCTGAAATACACATAACACAATAATACCTTCCAAAAGGGATTATTAATCACAATAAACCTCAAATCATCACATATCTCATAAAATCGACACCGTCAACACGGTATAAAAATCTGAATAAGCTGACAAAAGTCAAATAGTCAAAGGACTATAAATGAAATATTCAGAACACATAAAGGGCAAAGGTTACACAATACTCTTACTGTTATAGTATAGAGGAGGATCCTAGAACCTATAGTGAAGCTATGCAATCTCGAGATGCTGCTTTCTGAAAAGAAGCAATTGATGATGAGATTGGTTCTATTATGGAGAATAATACATGGGTCTTGTCTGGCTTACCACCAAGTTGCAAACCATTAGGTTGCAAATGGATCTTCAAAAGGAAGATGAAAGTCGATGGAACAATTGACAAGTTTAAGGCTCGATTAGTAATCCAAGGCTTTAGACAAAAGGAAAGGATCGATTACTTCGATACCTACGCACCAGTTGCTCGTATAACTACTATTAGATTGTTGTTAGCTTTAGCAGCTATTCACAATCTAGTGATTCATCAAATGGATGTCAAAACAACATTTTTAAATGGTGATTTAAAAGAAGAAGTGTATATGAAGCAACTGGAAGGATTTATTATGATAGGTAATGAGCATAAGGTGTGTAAGTGTCACACCTCCAAAATATCCGAGTATAATGGCAACCGAGGGCGTGTGACTTCATGATTATCATACTTCTAAGCAATACAGAACGACCTCTATATGAGACGTTTTAAGAAAATTGATCATTTGTATTAGGAAATAATAAATTGTTTAAACATTCAGCGGAAGCATAAAAATAGACAATACGACATTGTTTTAAATAGTATAAATGATCTTCAAATAACAGGAAATGACTGCAATGCATGAGACTTCATATAGCATCTTCATTCTTAATACCTGAGAAAACATTGCTAAAGTGTCAACATAAAGTTGGTGAGTTCATAGGTTTTTGTTTAACCAGAAATAGTTAATGTTTATGAATCACAAGATTTCATCCACATATGACAATATAACAAATACAAAGTCATATAAATTGCATTACTATTGTCTAAGCTCATGATACCGAAACGTTAACATATACCAACAATGAATGAATGCCCTTGCAGGTGTCTAACCCGGGACACCCGTAATCTGACTCAAATGAAACTGAGTCCGCTTGACTAGTGTCAGTCCAAGACGAACAGGGATGTCAATCCGATAGATCTATCCATAACATTCGCTCTTACAAGTAATTAACGGTTCATGATAAATCGGGCAAATAACAACTTAGGTTAAATCGGGACTTAGACCAATAAGTAATGTATAATTATACTTGTGTTTACATGTTTAAAATAAGCAATGTTCTCACCTCAAAAATAGTAGAGTAGGGGCTATGGAAACTCACCTTGTCAGTTAATCGCCTGGGACTGATAATGGATCAATGCACGTTAAATAGTGACTCAGTCAACACCTAAATTATGACAATTCTGAGTTTATATTCTAAAACTCAATGCATGAAATAAATTATGCAAATGGGTCATAAAGGCATTGTCGTTTATGAGATAACGTTTTATGTTTTCGTAACGTTGTTTAAACCGTTGGCTCTAGGGATGACTTTACGACTATAGGCACATATACAGGAATTGATACTATTATGCGTCGTAACTTATATTCACAAGTTCCATATCTCAGGAAAATATAGATATCATTAGTTAGTTACTAGGTCTATATATTTATTTACACCGCAGTAGTCAATTAATTCGTATATTTATTAGTTTTATTTATCACGGTTCGTTCAACTCGTTTAATTTATTTATAAAGATTATTTATTTACCACTAATACCCTTAAGTTTCCCTATTGTCACACGTGGTCCCCTAATTCTTTTAAAATAATGTTTATCGAATGTTTAGTTTTTCATATTTTAATTTCTACGCCTTTTATTCTAATATTTTTACGTTTTTAATTCGAATAGACCTTTAATTATTGTTTGTGTCAAAGAATGTATATAAAAGCCGTGTTAAATTTGTTTATACGTTTATAATTTAAATGCGTCGTTATTATTCCTGATTCATTAAAATCGTGGTTTATAAATTCTCTAATTTTTGAGTAAATCTTGCTTTGTTAACGGGTTTACTAACTCGTTTGAGCCTCTGACATAAAATGACCCAAAGACTCGAAACACGCATGCTAAAACTCCCTTACGTCTAAATTGTTTAAGGTAAATTACATGTAAGTGGTAGTAGGTATTATATGTATTATTTTTGTGCAAGACAAAACCCACATGTCCTACTCCTCTTCCCCTTTTTCTGTTTTCTGCCGAGCCCAACAGTGGAGTTAGTACCACTGTTGTGGTTTCTTCTTCCTCCCGACGCACCCTTAAATATCACTAGTTAGGTCTCCTTGTTAATCCCGCGTGGGTCTAGGTTATACGGTTAGTCACGAGGTTGGTTTAATATCGAGACACAAGGACATGGTTGCGTCCTTTGCAACCCAACAGCTGCGACAATGGCAGCAACCTTTTATGGCTAGCTTGCGTGCATTGGCACATCTCATGATGCAACCCGGTGTCAAGGGTTTACGAGGTCCTGGCACGAACCAACGAACACAAGTTGCTAGTCTTTAACAGTGTCTACGACGCACCAACAACGAGCAAAAGGTTCGCTGTGGTTCGTCTTGGGTTACTTGGTCACGCCTACGGTAGGTGTCGAGGTCACAACATAAGAATCTCTACAACATCTCACGTGTAAACCTAAGGTTTATTAGTCCCTAGTGAGCCAACGTATTTTGATCACAACATGTTTAAGGTTTTTACAAAATCTCTTGGTTCGTTATTTGTTTATACGCATGATGCGTTATCTAAAGTTGTATTATACGTTGTTATTTTAGGCATGGTATGACTAGGTCTTTGCATGCATACGTACATACTAACCACGCATGGGCTATATGCCGTGCACTAGTTATGCAAAGCCAAGGCTTTTGCCTAGCTTGCCAACCGGACGTGCTTTGGTTTTTGGTCATGAGTGAGACTACAAGGGTAAGTGACATAGCATAATGAATGTTAAGCTACAAGAATGACTTACGAAGGTCCAAGTGTTGCTAGTCGGCGAAGAATGATGATGGTGTTAAGAGAGTTCGAACCCTCCTTGCTTCTACCCTTTTAAAACCCGACGTCTCTAGACTTGTGAATCCCACAAAAATCCTAGACTCGAACCTTATTGCTTACTTCTTATTTTCAAGGTTTAGATATCCTAAAAGCGTGCATGCATGGCCTTATTTATACTCAATTTATCACTCGGTTCCTGAAACTTTTCCATTTGCATAAGATATGGTATTATTGGTGTTTACTATTAGGGAATCTAGTCATGATGATGTTTTATGAAACTATTTGCCATCATTGACCTCATGGGTGCCTACTATCCTTGACCTTAGTTGATAATTTGAATCAGTTATTGTGACATGTGAATGAGATAAGGGTACCAGGTGATGAGACGTATCCATTTTGTAAGATTTGAAAAGAAGTAAGGAAATAGTGGGGTAGCATGTAAGTGTGCATAATAATGTATAGTCGTCATTTCTTCTTTCCTTTTTTTTGAATTTAGTCACGGGTGATGAGTGTAGATTATTTTGTAAAATGATACGAGTAAACGGCTTTGTTTCATAAATGTAAAATAAGTATGGTTTTTATCGTTACACGTTCTAAAATATCCTTTTAGACACAAGTGCAAAATGGTGATATTCGCGTGCTATTTAAACTTTTCATGACCAGGAGTAATGCATGACGATTATAAAATGACTTGCCGTTGAGATTAACGGTAAAATTTGCAAACTTGCAGTACATAATTTTTACTTAACAAAAAGAGAAATCTAATTTCTTATGGGGTGCCACAGTAAGCTGGTTAAGTCATTGTATGGGCTGAAACAAGCACCTAATTGTGTTGTCCAGTGGTTTTCTCTTAATCCAATTGGACAAATGTGTATATAGAAAATTTGATGGCTCTGGTAAAGGTGTTATAATTTGTGTATATGTTGATGACATGTTGATTTTTGACACTGACCAAAATCAAGTTGATAAAACTAAGAAGTTTTTGTCATCAAAGTTTTCAATGAAACATATGGTAGAACCAGACGTTATTCTTGGTATTAAGATTAAACGTGAGAATAAAGGGATTGTAATTACACAATCTCACTATATTGAGAAAATACTCAAGAAATTCAATCGTAAAGATTGTTCTCCGGTGAGTACTCCTATGGATCTAGTAGAAAAGCTTATTCCAAATATAGGTAAACTTGTGGATCAGCTCGAATACTCAAGAGCCATTGGTTGTTTGATGTATGCTATGACGAGCACTAGACCTGGTATTGCTTATGCAGTTGGTAGATTGTGCTGGTTTACTAGTAATCCTAGTAGACAGCATTGACATGCAATAACAAGAGTATTCAAATACTTGAGGGGTACTATGAATTATGGTTTATCATATGTTGGATATCCTTCGATGTTAGAATCTTATTCAGATGCTAGCTGGATAAATCATGTTAAAGGTATAAATGTGTTGAGAGATTCTTCTTTCTACTATGTGGATCGGTGTATCCTTCTTGGGGCGATGGTGGTGCTCCATTTCACGTGCTTCTAAGACAGCAAATTATGCATCTCTGGTTCTACTATGCGAATCTGAGTTTGTTAGCATTGATGCTCTGCCTGGTATAAAGAATGCCATTTCAGGGGCTTCTAAGAAGCAAACATGCATAATTGGTTCCACTATGGAATCTGAGTTTGTAGCATTGGCTATTGCTGGTAAAGAAGCAGAATGACTAAGAAACTTAATACATGAGATTCCAATATGGCCGAAACCAATAACACAGATTTCTATCCATCATGATAGTGCTGTCACATTGGCTAAAGCTTATAGTCAAATATATAATGACAAGTCTAGACACTTAGGTGTTAGGCATAGTATTATTAGGGAGTTAATCATGAATGGTGTGATTTCTATTGAGTTTGTTCGGTCACAACATAATTTAGCTGACCACTTGACGAAGATTTTAGCTAGGGACTTAGTGATTAAGTCAGTGGTAGGGATGAGATTAATATGAGATACCCAATTCCCTCCTAATACAACGTTAGAAGCTGAATTCAATGTGGAAAGCTCATAGTTAGAGATTGAAACACGTGTGTTTATCTTTTCGAGGTATGTGTTCAGACCTGCAAGTGATGGTTAGGTTGAAGTATATCTTCTTAATGGTTCTTTTGAAAAATTGCAAATGCAGGTGCAAGACTAAAAGGACCACCTATGTGAGCATGAAGTTTTTCCTCTTCAAGAGGCTTGGACTTGGCTTCTTATATGTTCATTAATGAATTAGGACACATGGCTTGTAATAGTGTTAAGTTACGAACAATAGAGTGTTGTAGAAACTTATGTGTATAGTATCTTCAGGTATTCAAATGAGTTGACTGGTTCAATCGTTACGACACCCCGATTCTTGAATATTTGGAATGTATATTATACTAAGATGAAAATTAAATCGCAAGACATTTTCATTTAGGCATTTGTTTGTTTCATTATGTTTGCTTTACATACCGATATATATTATTATATATATTTTAGTAAATCAAATATCACACTAAAATAGGAGGGATTTGTTGGTGATCTTAGTGTCATCGGCTATTTTAGGTAATGGCGATTTACTAGAGACCTATGAGTTTTCATATTCGGCTCGGACACGAGTTAGAGAAATGTGGAGTGCACACTCGTTGAGTTAATATGAACTCGAACATGACAGAATGTGCATGGGTTACGCTGTAACCAGATATCGTAATCTTGCGGGGTAAGGGGCAGAGACTTTTGGGATTGGTTACGTCGTAACCTAAATGATTTGGTTTCGCCGTAACATATAGTCAGTATTAAAGGTTTTCTGGTTGCGCCGTAACAAGTGAATTAGTTACGCTATTACGCCATAACTGATGTGTTTACGCCGTAAATACATGTCAGTTTGGATGTAAAAGTTCGGTTTTAACCAACCTTAACCACCCAAAACCAACATTAACTGTCAATAGTTTCTGTCTTATATACAAAAACATATGGTCTCACATAGCACAACGAAAAACTTCAAACAATTCCTCTCTTGTTCTTGCTTTGTTCTTTTATGCCTAGAAGCAAAGTGTATTCTCTTCTTGAATTATCCCGATAAGGATTTCGTGGAATCCAGACACTAATAGGGTCAAAATACTTTATACAGAAAGTGAACTCAACACGATTCAAGCAAGATATCCAAGATTATCATCACACACCCTAACCCAATTTCTAACACTACTTTGTATTGTGATAATTTAAGTACCATGTTAATGCACTTTCTAACCAAATCCCGAAGCTAGTTGATACGTGTATCGAAACTTTTTATAGGATAGGTTATAAAGACCTTTAAAAAGTCATTTGTACCCTCTTATGTTTTTTGTTTTATTTTTTAAATTTTGTTTATATTATAAAATTGTGGAACGAAAAATGCGAAATAAAAATTATAAAGTTTAACAAGTCAAAAATATTAAACTAACAAAAAGTATGAAATAAAAACTGGAAAAAAAACTGTGTTATAGTGTGAATACAGAGATAAAAAAGAGTTGAAATGATGAAAGATACAAAAATGCTCTCATTGAAGAAGTGTCCATGAATTAAAATACAGCTAATTTGTTGTTGTTGCAACCTACGACGCATAGACATTGTTTAGCTATACTAACCATATTAGCAAATTCGGTGGCTTTTGTTGCTTTTGATTGTAGTGTTGTAGAATTACTATATTACACATTTTTGGACAAATCCACTGTCGTTTTGACAGTAGGCCACATTGCTACAGTAATGGGCTCTTATTTTGAGTAAACTCGGTTTTGGTTTTTTTTTTAATTATTTTGTTTTTATTTTTTTTTAAATTTGTATGCACAAAGTATGAGGAAAAAAAATATTACAAAAGTTCTAATTTATTCAGATAAAAAAAATACCCGGGAAAACATCTTCGATACCTAATAACTTTAAAATAATCGATATGGTCACAAACGTACAACCCATTATATTAAAAAAACACATATAGCAAAAAAAAACAACACTTTAAACATGAGGCCCAACACATAAGCCATATAAAAAAAATTACTAATATACACATTTGTCGACAAACTAGCCTAAAATTCGCATAAAATCTGGCCCAAAGTAAAAAAAAAACTAGCCCAAAATTAGCCTGAAATCTGGCCCAAAGTAAAAAAAAATACAAAACGGTCCCTCAACTTTTAACTATTTACGATTTTCTTACACAAAAAATCCCGTAAAAAAATTTACAAAACCGTCCCAAAAAAAGAAAATATTCGGGAAAAAATTAACCCGTCCCAACGCAAAAAAAAA
>BQNB010212596.1:0-10120 GCA_026074375.1 Tanacetum coccineum
TTAGTGTGCTTAGACCCTACTCGAAAAGGCTGGCTAAGTGAAGAGGTTAGTATGATTACAAAAAACTAATTAAACTTAATTTGAAATATGAACTTAAAGCCTACTGTATTTGTAACGCTAATTTTATTCTGTCATTAACAGCACATTGACTTGTGGGTCGATTATATGTGGCATGGGAGACCTGATAATGCTAACTGGGCCATGGTCAGCTGTTACTTTGTTTAGATACTTCTGCAAAACAGCACCCCCTTGTTTTATGCCAACGGTGATAAGTATGTCACTTTATGGAGCGATGTTGATCAGGTAATAGTTGACGCTTAATTGCGTTATAATTGTTCAATCCATATCACCTATAATATCTGTAATCTTAAGAAACATTGTAAACGTTGTAGGTATTTTTTTCCTATTAACGAAATGGCTCAGCATTGGTGTCTTGCCTACTTTGATATAGTGTCCGGATTGGTCACTTTCTATGATAGTGGAGACACTTATGACTATGAGTCTCGTGATTTGTATGTCCGTGTTCGGGAATGTTTACAGGTACATTTTGTATTATAACTTTATTATATTGTTTAGTTATGTATGTTTTGTTATACTTCCTAGGTTTTGCTTAATCTTTAAAGAATCATATTTGAACAAAGGCAAACTAAAGTATCCATAAACTTGGAACTGACCTCTAGTGCATCATAGGGAAAGGGGAAAGTATCTACAAACTTGTAATTGAACTAAGTTCAGTTCCATTCTATTTGTTTCTAACTAATTTTAGTTCAAGTAAGTACACTAAACACATTAGCATTGGTTATTGAATTAATATTAAAATTGATACACCAGGTAAGTACAACCTCATTTCATACCTTCTAATCACAATTAATGATTTTTGCTATTTTCCTACTAGTCATACTTACCACTATTGACCATTTACCTATAAATTAATTAATTTTATTTCTCTATATAAGCCTTTGATCTACCAATCCTTTTCCATACACAACCTATTCTTAAACTAGCTTTTTTACATTCACTTAAAACATACTAAAATGTATCACCTTAGTTGCCTAGCTACTTATGAAAACTCCGTAGATGACAAAGACATGATGATTAAGTTGTTTGAGATTGACAATGAAAGGGATTTTAGGGCTGTTAGGGACACTTATGCAAGTTGTCAAGGGTTGAATTTGGGTTGTCAAGAGAGGCGAGAACAAATTATTAAGATGCAACCCTTTTTGTATTTGTCAACTGTTCTTGCTGAATCGTATAATTTGCTAAAAGAGCTTCAGGATTATGAGTTAGAGAAATGTAGGGATTTGATGAAATCAATAAGTTAAACTCAACTAAAGGTCTTGAAGAAAATCTCTTTCATGGCTAAGTTGCGCCGTCGGTAATGGTCCTGTCATGTTATGTTTTATGCTCACTATCGTCACCTGTCAAACTCTTTTGTGTTCTACTAAAGGTCTTGATGGGAAGGAGAATAAGAGGGGGGGGGAAATAATCTCTTTCTCATTGGCTAAGTTTGCGCCGTCGGTAATGGGGTAAAAATTAATGGTCCTTGTTCCATGATTTGTTTTTTGCTCACTTCGTACCTTGTCAGGGCGTCAAAACTCCTTTTTGTGTTCTACTCTTGTTTAAGGGTTGTAGAGTTATAAGTTTGGCAAAACCTCTCTCCCCTTTTTTTTAGGGTTATTTAGTTATTGTTTGTGGAATGTGGTGTCCTTTTTGTGTCGAAACTTGTGTGTTTAATACAATTATGTTATTAGGCAATTGAAAAAAAATATTTTTTTCATTTTTGTCTCAATCTATTTTATTTGTCTTCCTTTATGTTGAAAACTAGGGTCAAAAGAAGTTTTCCTTTTAGTTGTTTTACTAATAAACTATATAATATACCAAAATGCAGTAGATAAAAGTAAAAAATATAAATGAGTAGTAAATAGTAATAGTTAGCTAAAGAGTAAAAGTTAGTTAGTAATTTAACAACCAACCTTACTATTAGGTGTAATGGAAATAATAAACTTACATGGAACCGCCTTTCCAGGTATTCTAGGGAGGAGCAAAAACTAAAGTATTTGAAAAGAAAGGAATTAGATCCTATCGGGAGGGATTATTTTTATTCCAAATTAAGAATTATAAGCGTTGCGGACCACCACCTCTTGTGCCTAAACAGGGTGGGTAATAAATTATATTTGTTGGAGATTATGGGTTCGTGCGATGTTTGGGTTTGTAAATAATATTTTTTGAGATCGGGGTTGTTTTTTTTGGTTAGTTTTTTTTTTATTTTTGTTATTTTTGTTTTAGCGCACTACCACGGACATATCTTTGGATGTTTGGAAGGTTGAAGATCCTATTGACGTTTGCCCTCTGGCCATATCGTGAGGGGGGGAAATTTGTGTTCGTTCTATATTTTTCTCATTAAATTGATTATCATTTTTAATTAAATTGTTTAATTCAAAAATATTCTTACAAATCTTTTTCTATTTCTATTTAACTTAATGGGATATTTTATTCTTTAATTTAAATTTATGACTTCCCGACCTTTTTCTTTTCATATTTAATTAGTTGTAAACTAAAAAATCCCAAAAATAAACAAACAGGAGGATAACAGGGATCAAAGACACCTTGACCTTAGGGCTAAAACGATCTCATTTGGATCGTACAAAGGAGAACGATCTCAAGTGGTGAGATCGTTGGTGTTTTCCTAAAACATGATTAAAAACACACACACAAACAATGTCTAGGGATCTCTTTATATATAGAGTCCATCTAGACTTACAAAGGAAACCTAATTGTATTAGGAAACTAAATCTTTCCTAATCTTGATCTTTATCTTTTTAAGCAAGTCTTCTAGAATCCTCCATCTTCTAGAATTCCATGATGTCGATCTTGATCCTTTTGTATCATCAAATCAATAAATCCCAACAATCTTCCCCTATTTGATGATGACAAAACAAACAGTAAACTGATTCCAAGATGATCCATAGTAGCTTAATCTTCAGCAATCTTCCTCTATTGAATAATAAGCTTTGTCTTCAACTTAAGCACTTGAACATCTTGTACATCTTCAAATCTGATCTTCCATGAATGAAACAGATTCTAATCTTCCCCTTTACTTAAGATCTCCATGAACTTGTTGATACTTCTTCAACACAATGAAGCCTTCAATTCTTGTTCCATGCCATGCCACCACACTTAATAAGTTGCAAATCATATCATATCATCTCTGTAACATCTTCCCCTTTTTGTCATTATCCATTAGGGGACTGTGAACATATGCAACTTTGATCTTTACAACTACAAACCATATATTAAACTTCTAATCCAAGCTTTCCAATGTCTCAAATTACCCTCCATGACGCACAATACAAATAATGAATTCAAGCAGTAGAAACTTAAACTAGCAGTAGTAATAATGACTTAGCAGTAGTAATATTCTTACATAAGGTTTAACTTGTTTTGCACAAGTGAAAACCTTCCCCTCAAATGGTGCATTTAACATATCCAAATGGTTAAACACTTTATCATATTCTTCCCCTAAAACTAATATGTTAACCATCTCATGACCAAAAGTAATAGAATCAACCATAAGAACTGTACAAATAACTAACCAACACTAGTAACGAATACCATGTAGTACCATCCATAAAGAGCAGCACTAAAAATAACTAACAATAGTAATCCATACCAAGCAGTAGTAACAATGAAGAGCAACATTAAAATGGTTGAGCAATAGTAAAAATACACTAGCAGTATTAACTACTAACTAGCAGTATTAACTTTCCATTAGTAGCATTAACTTAGTGCAGCATACTGTTGTAGAGCAGTAGTAACCATGTATGAAGTAGTAGTTATAACACCCCGTGTTTTCAGGTCATATTACGATTTCAATCACTCCATTTTCTTTCTATTTATAATATTTTTACGTGTTTACTTTTACTTTAAATCACTTAATTAAACCCTAATAAGAAAAACTTAACCGAGGCTTTTAATATCGTGAATAAGCCTATGTTTAAACTAAAGACTTTAGTTAAAATGTTTCTACGACTTAGTTAACCAAAAATCGAGTTATATCATCCTTATCCTTTCACCACCATCTAGCGTTTAACTTTAAAGAGTAAACGAGCAAGTTGTATGTTTCTTCACTTGTTTAATAAGATACACACAATAAAAATTAATTAGGAAACTAATCTAACTCAAGAAAACAAATAAATTTCCTTATAATCTAGCAAGGAAATCGTGTACACCTTTAATCCAACTTTTCAAAACCGTATTATGCATCTAGAGAAGATGTACATAAACCCATCTCACCTTAACCCTAATAACCAATGTATAAAGCCCATAATCCCTTTTATCCAACTCCTTAAAACCCACGTATATTCTTGATTCTGCTTCCACGCAAACCCTAACAGTAAACCTCTTTTAATCCATGTAAATTGACCATGCTTAAACCCAAAAATTCATTGCCTAAATTGGATCAACATACGAATGTGACATCCAAGAGGAACACTATGCATGCCATACTATTTATGCATAAAAGGCTCTACTCACTTCTTTGCAAACTCAGTTAGAAAAACATAGAGAAACTCAACACTATCATATTCATACTCATACACCATTCACCATTGTTCCTTATCCTCCTAGCCTTGTTTCGACTTGCATACAACACGCAATCCTGCCACTACATTCGTAATAAACCCTAAGTCTTAAGAAACCCTAATTAAGGTTTCTTTGGGTTCGTTCCTCTTACGAGTCGATCACACTAAGATAAGCGAGCAATGTTCATGTACATGGTTATAAGGGGTGAAATAGTCAAGTTTATTATTTGGTTGGGTTGTTTGGTCTGTGTATACGTAAGGGGTAAAAAGCTTCGTGCGTTCATCACTTCTTTGGGCCAAGTTCTTCGCGTTCATCTTTGCGTTTTTGTGAGCTATCTATCCTTATTACTTATCCTTAATATGCGATCTATATGTCATTAGTAGTGTGCTTAAAAATCCCTAAAAACAAAACTATTTTGTTCACCTCTTGATGCATAGCATTTTACACTATCTTAAAAACTGTCGTGTTAGGTCGACTTTAGGCTTTGTTTCGACCCAATTAAACTTGGAGATAAGGTCAGCACATAGGGGTGTTTTATAGTCGACATGGTATGCTTTATTTAGCAACTTGAATCACTGAAAGCGGTTAAGAATCAAGCCCGCAAACTGAGTCTCAAGTTAGTGTTGTTGTCGCGTGTTCAACAGTTAATACTGTTGGAAGGTCGCGACACCACCACATTCACACCCATTTTTAACCCGCTTAATCACATCTAAACGTAAAACTTAATTAATAAAATTTGTAGTGGACCTGGCATAGTTTATAAATGTACTTTTAGTTTGTCGTAAGGTAAAGTAACGAACTCGCAAACTGATCATAAAGTTAGTACTGCTGCTATGTTTTTCAACCAAGTTAATACTGTTGGCTGAATGGTCGACACTCCTTACTTTGGCCTCATTTTTGGTCACCATAACGACTTCGAATTGCAAAACCCATAAGAGATGAATTGTTGTATTCCTGGCCTAGTTTTCAAAGGTACTTTTGGTTTGTCATAATATCAAGTAACGAACTCGTAAACGTGACCTTAAGTTAGTGCTGCTGTCACGTTTCGACAAATTAAAACTGTTAACATATAGGGTCGCGACACCCTTTACTTTGTACTCGTTTTTGGCCATGGTAACAACCTCGAACCATGAAACTTATAAAAGATAAATTAAAATAGACCAAGCCTAGTTTACTAAGGTATTTTTATCTCGTCCTAACGTTGAGTATCGAAGGTACAAACTGAGGCCAAAACATTGACCACGCAAATTAGCACATGCTGAAATAAACCTCTATTATTTTTCTAAGTCTGGAAAACTGTCCTAGCGACACGCACATGTTTAGCCCCGTTTTTAACCCATTAAACGACCTCGTAGGGTAAAACTTAAAAGACAAAAGTTATAGATGACCTGGCCGAGATGTCAAATGTATTTTTAGTTTTCATTACCGTTGAATAACGAATCCATAATTTCATTGTAAAACTCCGAGTTGTCAAATAGTAAAACTTAGCTAAAATTTCACTTATTCGATTTGTTAAACGTCACTATTTCGTCTAATTATTTAACACACTTAGAGACCAAATCAAGGGCTGACCTAAACTAACATTTTGTAGTATATGTGACCTAGTTTCCAAAAAGCCCGATATCGTAAATTGCGTGTTTATATTTTGAACGCATAATAAAGTTGACCACTTTAACATAAGAATTTACTTTCAAGCATCATTATTTTAAATGGAGCTCAAGCACATACTAGGGACGAGATTGCAAGTATTTAGTTTTATATTTTTTGCTTAGTAAATATGTATTATTTTTACTTAGGTTGCAGATAAAGTCTTTGGCTTTGTTTTTCGTGCCACAACCTTGCTATTCCGTTATCATTGCTTGATGTGAGTTTATAGTCCCCATCTTACTCTTTTTAATTATTTATCAAATCTCAGGGATGAGATCATGTTTGTTTTACAAAATGGATGCAAGTACATTTTAATTCAAATATTATGAGTTTGCCGAAGTAGCTATAACTCACCATGCCCATCATCATGAACTGTTAATTACTGGATTGTAAGCACGAATGTTATGAATAGATCTATTTGGGATGAACATCCCCGTTCGGGTAAGTAGCACTTGCTAGTTTACCGGTTGGCCAGAAACGACGAATGTATACCATTTCAGAATCATAGATGTTACGGGTTGAACATCTACATTGGGCACCATCATTTATATGTATTTGATATACATACATTGTTTAGCTTCAGTGTCATGAGCTTAGTGCATATCGTAATACATTTTGTGATATTGTATTCGTTGCTTTATTACAGGAAAATCTTGCTATCCGCTACATTAAATTTATAAACCTATAAATTCACCAACATTATTGTTGACAATTTAAATATGTTTTCTCAGGTCAATAAGGTACAAGTCATGTGTACATTGGATGGTCGTCTTTTGAAGTCATATCGCTATAAAGATTTACGTGCATTACATTTTGGGATATTGTTATGTTGTGAAATCTTTACTTTTTCAAGTTGAACAAGTTAAGCCTATGGGCTTTTGTAACAAACAATTTATGAAATCCAATGTATCAGTTTTTAAACGACTCTTTTAGAGATCGTTCTCATATCTTGTGCTATTGATCTATGAAGTAATACCCCTAGAACATTATATTCCGTTGTGGCCCATTTTGGGGGTGTTACAGTAGTAACTTCCAATCAGTATTAACATGATAACCACTTCAATAAACTTTCTACAAGAACCTGAACTCGAACTCTTAGCTTTCACTTTCATATCACCTTTACTGTGATTACACTTCGTATTCATCATCAACTTTTAAGGTTTTTAGAAATTAGGGTTTCAAAAAAAATAATTTAAGAATTAAAACCCTAATTTTCACAAACATCTTTATCCTCTTCATTCCTCAATACCTTCTCTTTAATACCCAAGTGTTCAAAGAAAAACTTCCAATAACAATAACAATAACAAGAACAAGAACACTATTAAAAACAATGATGAAAGAGAAGTAAAACCATATCAACTTCAATTTTTCTGCAACAGATTTCAAAAATTTATAGATTTCAATTAGAAGCTTAGATAGAAGATCTCGCTTGTGAGAATATGCCTTTATGAGTAAAGAACCTTCAGTAAAAATTTCGTTAAGATTCAACATTAACGAATGAGATATCCCCTTTTTACCACAGCTGTGCAAAAAGTAACGAAAATAGAAACCAAAATTGAATTTTTTTAGGTTTCTTTGAATACAAAATATTCTTTCTTCGATTGTAAAACCTTGTAGATCCTAGATCATGAGCCACTTGGCTCTGATACCAATTGTGAAGATTGTTTAGAACTCATCTAGGATCTATAATACATAAAAATAACAAAGATTAATGTTGCGCAACTGAATTTAAACAAAGACAATGTTATTAACAAGGTTTACATTCACATAAGCCCTAATTTTATTTGATCATGATAGAACGTGTTACCTAACTGTAACAGGGATCAAAGACACCTAGACCTTAGGGCTAAAATGATCTCATTTGGATCGTACAAAGGAGAACAATCTTAAGTGGTGAGATCGTTAGTGTTTTCTTAAAACATGATTAAAACGCACACGTAAACAATGTCTAGGGATCTCTTTATATATAGAGTCTATCTAGACTTACAAAGGAAACCTAATTGTATTAGGTAACTATATATTTCCTAATATTGATCTTTATCTTTTTAAGCAAGTCTTCTAGAATCCTCTATCTTCTAGAATTCCATGATGTCAATCTTGATCCTTTTGTATCATCAAATCAATAAATCTCAACACAGGTGATAGTAGTGATACACACCATTTCGATGGAAGTATGCCACGTGGGGTGAAGGTGATGTGTGAATGGTCAAGGGTTCTACTATCTTCATCCTAAAACTACCTGAATCCTTTGGTTTGATGGGTGGATTTAAAGTTAGAGAAAATTTATAGCAAATAATCAGGGTTATGTCATTCTTATAAAGATTATGCTCCAACAATTCTTTATCCATTCCGGTTCTGATATTCTTTATCTTGACTTCATCTTCATCTTCATACTCAAGCTTATTTTTCTCAAATGAGTAAAGTATTGCCATTTTGAGATTGGAATTTAGGTGTCGGTGAGAGGTTCTATAGATAGTGAGTTTAATATTAGAAATCATCGACACCCTATACACCCTGGTAGGCTTGAGTGTTTCAAAGGTTACGGTAGGGGTGTGAGTAGAAAATCTAGTGATCCTTTCTATTTTTATGGAATGAACTCTTTGTGCCTCTATTTCAACCTTCAGGGTTGCTATTAAACTATTCACAAGACACATAAACGCGTCTTTTGTTTTTCTCATATCTTCTTCTAATTGCCTAACTTGATCCTCCTGATGATTAATTAAATTCAGTATTTATACCTATAATTCCTCCTGATAATGCCTTTTAGGAAATGTGAATCCTACCTCATACTCCAATAGCACTTCGTTCCTCATTAAAGATTCTACTTGACACTCCATACTTTTAAACTCCTGTTCAAAAGTGGCATTAATATAGTTAGGACTTACTTTTTTAGAAAAGATTGGGTCGTTTCATTTTTCTTCTTCGTATTGGGCTAAATACTCGATGGTTTCCCATGCTACTTCAGGCCTTAATTTTCTAAGTCTACCGCCTGCTGCATAATCAATGGCCATCTGGGTGGAACTTTTAGAGTACATCCTTAAAACAAGTCTATGCATCACAAAGAGATTCATCTTGATGTTGTTGAAACATCTAGATATCATTTTGAAGTTTAGCAATTCTTTTTGGTGGGAATAACTACGCAAGGAAATGAGTAGTGAGATCATTCCAAGTCGAGATGGATCTCGTGGGTAGATGATCAAGCTAATTGATAGCTTGATCACGAAGAGAAAAATGTAATAGATGCAAACGAGTGGTATTTCTTATAGCACCATTAAGGTCAATGAAATTTACACTTTTGAGAAAGTTCTTGAGATGTTGGATCGGGTCTTCGGACCTAAGTCTGTGGAATGCACATTCATTTTGCACCAACCGAATGGTGTCGAATCGCATGGGGCACCTTGGATCCTTTGGGAAGCTCAATGGAATTTTGATAGCCCTTGTGGCTAGGTCGGGAGTAATCTCCTAAGGTACAGGGTTGGTTTGAATTTTTGTCTCCCATGATGGTCAACGAAAGAGTAGGTTTGGTTACGAACAAAAGGAACAAAGAAGAGATAGACTAAAAGAAAGCTACTTGACAAGAAATTAAATCTCACTTGATAGGAATCTTGTGAGTAGACCTAAGCTAGATTGAATCTGAAACCTACGCTATTCGTCGGCAGCGGCGCCAAAAACTTGATGCGGTTGTCGTAAGACGTCACAAGAAGTTTTACAACTCCCTAGGCAGAGTACCTAACCGTTGTAGGGGGTTGTTATCGTTATCTAGGGGAATAGCACTATGAAGGCCGGATCGAATGTTCACTAAGGTCTAAAGGTTGAAGGAAGATTATTTTTGTATTTTTATATTTTATAAAAGCAAGTAAATCTCGGGTTTAAAGGTTGGGTTGTTTTAAAC
>BQNB010212601.1:0-10120 GCA_026074375.1 Tanacetum coccineum
TAAGAGAGCGAAATCATAGCCAAGTGTTAAATACTCATTATCCATGTAATAGTAGTAGAGACGCAAAAGAGAGCTTATAAGTGACCAGGGAGCATGCGCTCGCGGATATCGGACAACGGTGAAACACTCTTAATTTTTTTTGAAAAATGGTTATAGTCTAGGTTTTGAAAACGACCTAGTTCTCTATAACCAGTGCTCTGATACCACTCTGTAACACTGGTTGGTAGTTTTATATACCTAAAATATATCACAATATAATATAAAACTAAGAGCAATTAAGAAAATTACCAAGTCACCCTTGATAAAATTCACTCTCAAAAATATATATAATATAATATGTAATACGTATATTTAACCGAGGAAGTATGATCACCCGGGTCGTTTCCCCAACGACTAGCGAAATTGAAACCACGTTTTAGTTCGGATTCTGATTTGAATGAAGCAAAATAGATAATTTGATAATCTATTACTACTAAATAAGAAGCAACAATTAAAATTGACAATTAAAAACAATTTGAACAATTAAACAAATACGGGAATCAATTAAAACGCGACAACTAAGCAAGTAAACTAATTTTAACCCCTAAAGATGTAAACTAAAATTCTAAACCTATGATAAGACAAAAGAAAATCTTAGGAAAAAGAAAAACATTTTTTTATTATTTTTGAATTTATTATTAATTAAAAACTATTTAATCCTAAAATAAAAAGAAATTATAAATTAATTGAAATTATATTTTTCCTAAGAAAAATAAGTAAAAAGAAAACTTTAGAAAAAGGAATTACTATTTTTGGCTTTTTAGATTAAAAGATATGATTTTTCTAAAATTTAAACTAATTAAAAACTATAAAAATAATAAAACTATTAAGAATAAAGTCCTAAAAATTTTATAAAAATTACACTAAATAAAGAAAATGTGCAGAAATTTTCTAAAAATAAAAGCCCTAATTTTTATCTTTTTATAAAAGTTTAATTAAACTAATTAAAACCTAACCCTAATTATTAATTCAAAATATAACACTAATTAAAAACTAACTTAGGGAATAACTGTGTTAAAGACTTAAGGACTAACGGGGCTAAAACATTTAACGGGCAAGGATTAACTAAGTAACAACTAAAACAGAAAAATTACAAGAATGGTCCCTGAGTTCCTACCCCGACAACAAACTAAGTCCAAATAAGCCTTAAAATAAGGTGAAGTTAAAAACAGCTTAAAATTCAAAACTCAAAAGACCAAAGTTGTAGAATAAACTGGGGAGATCAACTTTAACAAAAGCACTATGGGATGAAACTCAAAGATAAGCTCTAAAAGAGCTTCTCAATAAGCTGTTACAGTAAGTAAGGGTTTGGGCTTATTTTTACTTAAAAGCTTGTAACAAGCTCATTTTAAGCTTAAAATAAAAAAGGAAAAGTGTTCTAAACAGCTTAAGATGTGCTTAATCTAAAAATGCAAAGAAAATAAAGCTAGAGGTCCTCTTAAGCTACTGAAATTAAGCATGAATTAAGCAAACTCAGGTATTAAGCAAAATAGCACAAAATCTAAATAAGCTAAAAACCTTAAAAAGCTAAACTAGACTCTAAAACTTTAAGGACTTATTAAACTACTTATAATCTATCTATATAAGCTATAAAATCTAGATTCATAAGCTAAATCAATAAATTAAGATCCTAAAATTCCTAAGTTCTGTTTTTGGCTTTTTATCTTTTTGAAGGACTTTTGACAGCAACAATTAGTAATGCTAATAAGCTAGAAAGTGAAACATATAACACTCTTCTTCTTCCCCATTTATCCGGCCACCACTCCCCCGCCGCCGGCCACTGTAGCGCCGCCGCCGGAAAACTTTTCCGGCGGACATATCCGGCGAAGACCAAACTTACTCCCCACCTAACGATCTACTCGACCCACTACGTCACTCTCCTTCACGCGCCAAAAACCACCACCACCCTCTCACCGCCACTATCATCATCTCAAAGCTATAACTAGACTTAATCCTACTTGAATCTAAGCACCTGGATCTAGCTTAAACTTAACTAAAAGCTATGCTAAAAGGGACAGTACAAACTGCGACAGCAGTACTAACCTCTTGGTTAGTACTGGTGCACTTTGCACAAGTGCAAAACTATAGTGCAGGTTCCTTAAGGGAAACTTTGCACTTAGACACACTCAAATAGAGCGTATAAACACAATACAAACAAGATCTAAGCCTTGGAGGGCTTAGATCAACAATTTCACAAGTTAAATTCAAAGATAATTTTTTCCCTGGTGCTGCACAACAATTAGAGCATAAACAATTTCAATTAGAAATCTAAACTCTTAAAATCTTTGAACTTAATTTCCTTAGAAAAACAGAACATGACTAAAAGAAAAGTTTCACAAATTAAATGACTTATTGTGGTCAAACAGCTAATCCCAACCCCCCTTTAAACAGGACCTAGTAGATTAATCTCCAAAATATAAAATTCCAGTTAAACAGTCTAATACCAGACAATTAACAAGATTAAAACTACTTTAATAAGCATGATTACAACAACTAAATAGCAATAATCTAAGACTTAAGGCTATCTATTACTATATTTTTTGGTTTTTTAGAGGTTAATAGACCAATTATTATGAAAATCTATGATTTAATCTAAGGAAATTGAAAACAGATAAACAACTATGATAATTTAGCTAGATAAAACTCAAATAAGCACTAATAAGCAAAGAGAATAAGCAAATAAGCAGATCTATTAAAGGAAATGAAAGAGAAACTACAACTCTCTCGCTAAACAGAGTCCATATTGGTCACTACGAAGCTCCTGGCTTTATTAAAAAAGCTAGAGTATAAGTCCTTAGGATCTCTTCCAAGTTAAGAACCCCTTCCAAAAAGTTCATATCCAATAAGGTCCATGATAAATGTAAGTTAAAACTGATTTAAGGTTTAAATAATATTAAAGCCTTTTAAGCTCAAATTTTAGCTTATAGACTAAAAGAGCTTATGAGTAGACTTATTGGCTATTTAGGTCATAACAGTTTAAAGTAAAATAAGATGCATATAAAGTATATAAGGAGACTTAATAGAGATTAAAAAACTTCTGAATTCATTAATAGAAAACATGATTTACAATAAATTAAAAGAAATTACAAAGTTTAAAGTAAAAATTAAGCTAAAAATAATCCTAAGCTACGTATGTGGTGTGTGAAAGAGTGAATGCCCTTTTTATACCGCCTTGGAAGATACTAGCCCTCCATGCCCAGCTCTCCAAACTTATCAATCTCAACCAATCATTACTTCAGTCATATGACTTCTATTTTGGCGGTTGGATTGATTTGTGGACACCTGAAGATTGCCATCATGTCCCCCCCCCCCCCCCCCCCCCCAATAAAAAAAAAATACTTTTTGGGTGGCATTGTTCGGTCTTTATTGTGAGTGTATTTAGCACAAAACCAATTCCATGAGCTATTCACCATTGCTACATGGCATCTTGGCTTGAGAGAGGCTAAGTAATCCTTTGATAAAGGACTATTTGTCCTTCATTTGTGGTAAAGAAGCTCAGAACTTGACCTAAAGCTCCATTAAATTTGGAAAACCCCTTTGATTTACCCTGGGGGTGAAAGGTGGGACGATGGTGAGAATAGTAACTTATTTCGCGCCTATAATTAGACTGAGTTAAAACGTTATAGGTTTTGGGATATACACAAAAGGTCCTTGATCTTCCATTCTTATTTTCTATTTATAAATAACTCAAAAAGTGTACTTTTAAGCACCTTTGGTAACTTGTTGAATTTTGGTTGACCAATGATAAGTACATTTCCTTGACTGGATTTGACTGAGGCTTGAATTTTCTGGTTTTGGCTTTGAATCTTTGGCTTCTGTTTGCACTCTTCTGATTCTCGTTCCGGTGCTTGCCGTTTATATGACTGTTTTTCTTGAGATTTTTGACTTATCCATACCTGCACACACAATAACAAACATTACAAGCATATTTTTTGCATTTTTGGTCATGTTTGGTTTACTGGGTTATTTTATGAAACAAACAGATAAGTGTAGTTCTACCACTTATCAATCATCTTTATGAATCCATTAAATGTTTTAATGTATAAATCTCAGCATACAAGTTCCAGACAAACGTGCTTGTTCTACAGTGTCAGCATCATGCAATTAAGAAAATCTAGATACAGTATTCACATCATTCATGACGCTATATAACAATTCATTATACAAACAATCAGTAATCAGATTCTCATTTTCAATGAGAAGGTTTTTCCTTTTAATTTCAGCACATTGCTGTCCAAAGCATTTGTTCAGCCCCCCCCCCCCTAAGATTCCATTTTTTTTAAAAATTTCTTACATTACTTAACTTCTTTAACGAGAGCCGTTTGGATCCCCTCAAAATGTTCTTTAAGCATTTTGAAAAATGGAATTACCTCAGTAAGGTAACATTCTTTTGTTTGTTCGAAACCCCTTTTCCCTTCTGTGAGACCACATGGTGTAATCCTCTTTTTACAAGTTTTATCAAATTTCAAAAAAAGTTTGTGAGTGTATAAATTATTAATTTATCACTACTTTTTGTTATTAAAACTCTGGGACAAGCCTTGCCGGTGTATTGGGTGGATACACAGTCATTGCTGAAATTGGTTTCGGGGTCATTTTTGCAATATTTGAGGACCAAAATATCTGTTATGGGGTCAATTGTCTTTATGGAGTAAAAATTGCAAGATAATTCTCTTTCAAATAATCGGGGGGTGCAATCTTAATTTTACTATCAACCTACATAGTACTTTTGGATTTCTTAAGCATTTTCATTCTAGTTGTCTCAGCTAACTCAAGAGTATCCTCTGGGTCATGCACTATGGTAGGGGCATGTTTGGTCTTGACTAATTCATGACTATTATAGAGAGCAGGTTGAACTTGCTTTGCTTTGGTGAGATATAAGGGATTTTTTAGTCTATTGCTACCTTTTTCTTTTCATCATAAAAAGGTTTTGGTTTACACAACATATGTACTGTTTGAAGAGACTGATCTTGTTTGTATAATTTATCTTCAACATTTCTTAATGTTTCATGTCAAGAAAATTTACTTCAAGTACTTATTTTCTTCTGATTAAAATCCTTATTAACGTTGAGACTTCTCATTATATACTTGTTATGGTTAAAGTAAATTAAGTACATTTTACCAAAAGAAGGTTCCCTTTTCAACAATTTCAACCTGAACATTACGTCCTCGAATAATATTCTAAATTGTTCATCAATCTTTTTGTTCTCGCTCAGTTAATTTAAACCTTGCCCTTTTTTCATAAAGCTCGACTTGTTCCTTATATCTCGCAAGTTCAGCAGTTAATGATTCATTAACTACGTTGTTCTGCTCATTTGCAGAGACACATTGGACAGACTGTTCATGCATCCATCTATTATATCAAAAAATCATCATTTGGCACAGAAGATTACATTTACATTGTATTACTAGCACATACGTTGGTCCATTCACATACTGCTCATAACGGAATAATAGTTACTATCACTCAGTAATATTTCCAGCATCTGAGTCAACAACGTAGATTGGTTGTACTTCGTTTTACATCTCATGTACTTCAAATATACTCCACCACACTATCAATATAGTTATCATGAACTTGTACCATCAGCTAGAAATGTCTGAGATCATAATTAATGGACCAGCATCATCATAGATTGGATCGGCTAATGATAGATTTGCCATGAACATGGTCTATGCAGTAGGAGCCTCATCAACATCATAGTCAAAAGCGTCACATTGATCAGCTTAAAATACATTGTCCTCGTTAAGTGCCAAATCTTGTATTGGCGCCTCATCCACATCATCATCACACTGTAGTAGTCTACCTGCAATACACACAACTTGCTCTATCAATACAAAACCACTACATTCTCCTGAGCTTGCATCAGCACATCTTGTCTTTAAGTATTCTAATTCTGTGGTCGCTTTGGGTGAGTGCATTGTCTTGCTATGTGCCCAATTCCATTGTAGTTATAACACTTAATCTGTTTTGCTTGACCAGGATTAGTATTGCTAACTCTGTTCTGAGCTCCAACCATTCCACTGCAACAGCTCTCCTGGCATAGTTCCCCTGACCTCTGTTCTGTCTACCCTGAATATTCTGAACAACAACCCTGCCATTTTGAACTGTAGCTTGGTTCCTTGTGTTAGATGAAGTTCGGAGTTGATTGTTGGTTTGAGGAAGGTGTGTTTTGTAGGATTGGGCGAGTAGGGCAACTGTTTTTTTGTAGTAAGTTTTTTCAACAATCATTAGTTGGGGTAAGTTCTGAATCTGTCGTGTGTTATCAGCAAGATTATGGTGATGGATTAATTGGTGGGAATATGCAGATAGTGGAATAAGCTGAAGATTTATGTAAGGGTACTGCAGAGGTGAACATTGCTACAAAGGCAAGAGTATCAATAGCATAGTTGAATGTATTCTAATCCAATATCTTCTTGTTCTAATTAACATGTGCCTCGATGTTGCTTCAAGTAAGCATACAGCTGATCATAGTTAGATGTTTTCAATCCTCTATTCAGTTTAACTGCAGTCACAAATCTACCTCATTTAAGCAACATGTTGTTCACAAATTTTGAGTTAAGCTGCATTTTGGGCATAGTCAGACTTGATGTTTCCATGTCCCGTATATGAGCTTTGTTAAACCTGACATAGTAATTCGTTAATGGGTTTTCTCCTTTGTGTCTGACGGAAGTGTTCAAATTCATCGTATAGCTGTGATTCACATTCATCTTTCGTTAACTCAGAACCTTTCAAGAGCATCTTCATATTATCCCAAATGTCTTTGGCGTCAGTGTAATAGTTAATGAGTGTGTAGATGTCTTTTGGTAAACCTTGAAGTACGATATTCATTGCACAAATGCCAGCTTTAAACCTCTCCTTTTCTTCTGGTGTAAGGTCTACAAAGACTCTATCCCGTTCTGGTCCTAGATAAAGTGCACCTTCAGTACCTTCAGCAAGTGTTTCTCTGAACTTTCCCATCTTAAATGGACCTTCATCAATCGACTTAAGTATGGTTTTCCCAGTGTCTTGCCCAAATAGAACCAACAATAGCGTTTTGCCAGGTGACCCTCAAAACAGACCTATCAAGCATTGGTGGGCGGGTATCGAAACCGGCACACTGGATATCTTCAGAAAGATTAGCCATCATAATTGATTGTGAATTTATATGAATTCATCGTTCAATGATTAGTGAGTGTATGTTAAAAGTGGTGAAGTTAATTTAAGTGTTTCGTTGTTTTAGTTTGTTAAGTCTACAAATTAAAGGTTTGAAAAATTATCCGAGTGTCTAAACAGTGTCTCAAACCGCTGCCTAGGAGGTCAAACCGCTGCCTAGTCAAACCGCTGTCAAGAAGAAAATTAAAACCAAACCGTTGCTATCAAATCGCTACGAAGAAATAATAGCCAAACCGCTGCCTAGAATTCAAACCGCCAGAGGTTCGTTTAGTAAACCGCTATAAGGTAAAAATCTTCAAAACCTGTAACCAAACCGCTAAGGACAAATCGCTTCCTCTATAAACCGCTATAAGCAAACCGCTACTATTAAACAACAAACCGCTGTCACTGACTTCCTGACAAACCGTTGCTTAATAGGACAAACCGTTGTCCGTGTACGAACTGACAAACCGCCAGTATAGTGTACGAGTATGTCAAACCGCTGCGATAAACAAGGAACATAATACCAAACCGTCGTGTAGAAAAACGTATCTTTTCACCTAAAAACACCTAAAAATTACCTTTTTGAACTTTTTTGCCTGAATTTTTTTGCACAACTAAGTACTAGAAGGTTATAGCAACTAGAAAAACCTAAACTTTAACACAAACAACATCAAAATCTAGGAAATAGGACGAACTAGCTAAGGAACCTTAAAAGTACAACTTTTGATCTAAACCAAGCAACAAAACGCACATACACACGATCTAATCATCCCATGAGCTTTGATATCAATTGAGGAACTTGGATATCATAACACAATGGTAGATTAGAGGATTGGCCGAATCTTAGAGAGAGAAAGACTAGAGAGAAAAGCTTCTAGTGAGAGAAAATTAAACTTGTATTATGAAATGACCAACCCTCTCTTTCATGAGATGGAAGAGGCTTATATAGTACTTACAAAACCGGCCCACATGCCTTGATATGGGCTTACACGTGTGGGTTTATTACCCGACCTAATATCGTATGTCATACGATTAACATTAAACTACGAGCTACGATAAACTGTAAAATACACGGGGTGATCGAGTCTCCTTCTTATATATAACAAAATGGAAGGCAAATTTACGTTCCATAAGAGGAGGATCGACATTAGTAAAAGTGGTGTTAAGGAGTGTTTGCATATACTATATGTCAATTTTAAAATCCCCGTAATCTATCCTTTCTACTTTTGAACAATTACGATCTAACTTCTTTTGAGGTGTAGACAAAGAAACGAAAAAGATTACTTGGATAAAGTGGGAAAATAATTTGGCGTCTAAAGAGAAAGGTGGGTTAGGTATTGGAAGTTTGAAGGCGTTTAATCAAGCGCTTCTTATAAAGTGGAGTTGGAGATTGTATTCTAACCCGAATCAATTGTGGGTTCATGTAATCAAAGCAATATATGGAGAGGATGCCAGATTTTGATCATATGCCGAGTACATCCAAAGGAATTCGGAGAAATATCGTTGGTTCCATAAACCATTTGCATGACTATTGCATTGTTCCAAAAGATACATTGAAATATAAAGTTGGATGTGGCACAAAGGTGAGATTTTAGATTGATTCATGGGTTGGTGAAGGCCGTTTAGCGCATCGGTATAATCGATTATATCGCCTGGATGTTCAACCTTTTTTTTATTAGAGATCACTTTATCAATAGGGAGTGGGAAATGCAGTAGAAGAGACCTATAGTTTCTGGTCGTACCAATGCCCTGTAGGAATCTCTCCAAGGTGAGTTGCAACACATGACACATTATGAGGGCCAAGACGAGGTTCATTTGGGAATTGTTCATGATGGAACGTTCACGGTAGGGGCTACAAGACACGATATTGACGATGCAACCTTACCAACTTTGGATGTTTCAACCATGTGGTGCAAGATACTTCCTAAGAAAATGAATATTTTCTTATGGTGTTTGAATAAGGAGAAATTACGAGCTCAAAATGAATATAATAAGGAGAAATTACGCGCCTTAGAAAACGGATTCACGAGCTCAAATTTCGTTAAATGTATGCGATAATGAATCATACGAGTATCATGGTAGAAAGTCAAGGAAAGAATTCTCGTCAACTTTCATTAATAATGTGAAACCACTAAATGGTAAAGAGTAAAGACATTCATACGACTAGGGCCGGATTTTGAGGTGTGCAGAGTGTGCAACCGCACAGGGCCCCAAAATTTTAGGGCCTCCGATGTTAAAAATGCAGCGCTAATTTAATTCTGGGTTAGCTATAAAATTGATGAACTTAATGAGAAAAAACCAAAAAATTGAGTAGCAGACATACGGTTGAGGAATATGATGAGAATAAGTAATATTCAGTTTTCATCCTAAGGTTTATAGCTTTTACGTTTTTGTCCTACTATTTTAGTTGTAGTTCTAAATAAGTACATGTGGGTATCTTAAATTAATACTTTCAACCCATGTATATAAAAACTCTTTAGAAATAGTCCAATTTGTTTTTCAAATGAATTCTTCGTCAAAAGGATGTTATACACGTGTTTTTTGTTGATACACACCTTTTTCTATATAGTGTATATTTTAAATTTTTCTTATTGATTGAGGGGCCTATATTTTCAGAACGGCACAGGGCCTCAGAATTTCACGAGACGGCCTGCATACGACCATGACTATAGTCAAATTGTGATACCATTCTTGGTGACCGATCACTTGGACAAGTCATTATATGCTATTTAGATTAGACATACCGTAAACACATGAAGAATTACGGGCTTTCAGCGCGCACTTGATAATCGAAACAATATAAACCACAAGGGATTAGTCAAAAACCCAAAATAGTTGTTGTTGAGTAGTTATATATGAATTTATGTTATGTTACATCAATTTGATATAAGTACATGTTATAGGATTCCAGTGGACCTTATTGGTATATGGACATATATACGTACG
>BQNB010212602.1:0-10120 GCA_026074375.1 Tanacetum coccineum
CTGGACTATAACCGTTTTCAAAAGAGTATTCAAACCCCTTTGTTTACACGGGACATACATATGTGCATACATTCATGCACACACTAATTGTTGCATTAGTTAGTTGGTCTAGATGCTTTCATAATTGATATACGTGGTTATAATATATTACGTATATTACAATAAGAGCCTTATATAATATACTCATATAAGCTATTTCTGCTGGTCACAGTAGTCATGTCAGCTGATTTTGCCGTTACCTATACTTCTGTTCACTCTGAGGCACGATCTTAGAGTATTCCATCTGAGGATCCTTACGAGGAGGCTGCCCGACAGTTGTTGGAGCAGGCACCACGTTCTCCAGAGTATGTACCTGATCCCATGGAGCTGGAGGATCATGTACCAGTGTACATTCCTAAGCCTGAGCACCCTGAGGACTTAGTGCCAGCTGAGGATGAGGCACCTATAGAGGCATACATTACTGAGGTTGCTTCTGCACCTCCACCACCACCATCCTTTTTACCCTCACTTATCCGACCCCCACGTACTAGAGCAGCCATGGCTCAGATGAGAGCTACAACACCATCCACCTATCATCCACTACTCCCATCAGGGACCCCACCATTGTTACCTATACCACTACCTGCACCATCCACTAGCCGCAGAGCTGATATTCCCGAGGCTGACACGCCGCCTCGGAAGAGGCTACTACTTACTGCTCCCAGACCTGGGTGTGAGGTTAGGGAGAGTTCTGCTGCTACTGCTGCGAGACAGCCAAGACCTACTATGGCCCGTAGGGTCGATTGCAGTTCTATAGACACTGTAGAGACTAGGGTCCAAGATACTGAGAGGAGGAGGATGGCCGCCTTAGAGGTGGTCAGCTTGAGGGTCAGTTACCAGGTAGATGTTCGCAGTAGAGAGAGTTCGGAGTTTTATTCATGAGATCACGATGCCCAGAAGGATCGTGCAGCTGTGAGAGCTGAGATTGAGGTATTGAGGAGAGAGAGACTTACTTACGAGCAAGAGAGTATGGAGACCCGTTAGGCCTTGACTAGGTCTAAGGATTACAGTAGGGCCTTAGAGGCACGAGTTACAGTGTTAGAGACTCAGGCGCGTTGCCACGAGTGGCAGCGTCAGGACGCGGATGATCGCGCGACAAGGCATATCATACGTATTCAGGCTTTGGAGGTTGGAGCACGCGATGAAACCTTAGAGGATACTGGTAGTAGTGCCTAGGGTTACTTTTCTACCATAATGTAGCTATACTATATAGCCTGCTAAGTTTTTATGGGTTACTCCCAGCTAGCAGACGGTATAGATCTTTTGTTTTGGTTAGCTATCCGGTATAGATCTTTTATTTCTAATTAGCTATCATGTATAGCCTACTAAGTATTACGGGTAACACCCGGCTAGTAGGGCTCTAGGTTGATTTTCATTTTGTAACCTAGCGATAGGGAATCATTATGTACCAAATAGTTACTAGAGCAGGCACCACGTTCTCCAGAGTATGTACCTGATCCCATGGAGCTGGAGGATCATGTACCAGTGTACATTCCTGAGCCTGAGCACCCTGAGGACTTAGTGCCAGCTGAGGATGAGGCACCTATAGAGGCATACATTACTGAGGTTGCTTCTGCACCTCCACCACCACCATCCTTTTTACCCTCACTTATCCGACCCCCACGTACTAGAGCAGCCATGGCTCAGATGAGAGCTGCAGCACCATCCACCTATCATCCACTACTCCCATCAGGGACCCCACCATTGTTACCTATACCACTACCTGCACCATCCACTAGCCGCAGAGCTGATATTCCCGAGGCTGACACGCCGCCTCGGAAGAGGCTACTACTTACTGCTCCCAGACCTGGGTGTGAGGTTGGGGAGAGTTCTGCTGCTGCTGCTGCGAGACAGCCAGGACCCACTATGGCCCGTAGGGTCGATTGCAGTTCTGTAGACACTGTGGAGACTAGGGTCCGAGATACTGAGAGGAGGATGATGGCCGCCTTAGAGGTGGTCAACTTGAGGGTCAGTTACCAGGTAGATGTTCGCAGTAGAGAGAGTTCGGAGTTTTACTCACGACATCACGATGCCCAGAAGGATCGTGCAGCTGTGAGAGCTGAGATTGAGGTATTGAGGAGAGAGAGACTTGCTTACGAGCAAGAGAGTATGGAGACCCGTCAGGCCTTGGCTAGGTCTGAGGCTTACAGCAGGGCATTAGAGGCACGGGTTACAGTGTTAGAGACTCAGGCGCGTCGCCACGAGTGGCAGCGTCAGGACGCGGATGATCGCGCGACGAGGCATATCATGCGTATTCAGGCTTTGGAGGCTGGAGCACGCGATGACACCTTAGAGGATACTGGTAGTAGTGCCTAGGGTTACTTTTCTACCATATTGTAGCTATACTATATAGCCTGCTAAGTTTTAATGGGTTACTCCCAGCTAGCAGGCGGTATAGATCTTTTGTTTTGATTAGCTATCCGGTATGGATCTTTTGTCTTTTGTTTAGCTATGTTGTATAGCCTACTAAGTATTACGGGTAACTCCCGGCTAGTAGGGCTCTAGGTTGATTTTCATTTTGTAACCTAGCGATAGGGAATCATTGTGTACCAAACAGATCATGTATATTTCCAGATTATATATGGAATGGATGTATTATGTTATGTCGATCTTGTGTTGGTTGTATGTTTCACTGTGTGATGTGATCTTATTTTATTTATGATGCATATGTTATGTCACGTTATGATTGTATTAAAATCTAACGGGTATTGTATTTTCTTGTGATTGAAGAAAATGGCACCAAAACGAACCACTAGGTCAACACCAGTCACACCAACTCTAAATGCAACAACCACCACAACTGTTATTGAGGCACAACTTCATGCCTTAATTGGCCGAGGAGTTGCTGCTGCGATGGCTGAAGCAGAAGCAAGCAGAGTTAGGAATGGCTACGACAACAATGGTTCAGGACCAAGGCCAGCACAAGCTGTTTGCGAATGCTCTTACTCGGAATTCCTGAAATGCAAACCTTTGGGCTTTAAAGGCAATGAGGGAGTCGTCGGACTCACTCAATGGTTTGAGAAAATGGAGTCTGTGTTTAGCATTAGCAATTGCACAGCATCCTGTCAAGTCAAATTTGCGACTTGCACTCTACAAGACGATGCTCTTACATGGTGGAATGCCCATGTTAAGACCACTACTCCCGAAGCAGTTCATGCCATGCCATGGGCAACACTGAAGAAAATGATGACTGATAAATACTGCCTGAGGGGTAAGATCAAGAAGATTAAGACTAAGATGTGGAATCTTAATGTTAAGGGCACCGATGTGGTGGCTTACAATCGACGATTTCAGCAACTAGCGTTGATGTGTGCCAGGATGTTCCCAGAAGAGGTAGACAAGATTGAAAAGTATATCGGTGGCTTGCCCGATATGATACTTGGCAGCGTAAAGGAATCAAAGCCGAAAACCATGCAAGAGGCTATCGAGTTTACAACTGAGTTGATAGATGAGAAGTAATTGCTATGAATGTGGGAATCAAGGGCACTGCAGGAGTGATTGCCCAGAGCGAAAGAACCGAAACCATGAAAACCAAACTAGAGGTGCTGGAGCACGTGGAGCGGTGCATGCCTTAAGAGAAGGGGAAACCGATCAAGACCCTAACAACATTAAAGATGAGATCAAAGCTTAAAAGAGAAAGTTGTCTCGCTTTGCCTAATAAATCCTAAGTTGAAACTATCTTAGACTTTATCTCCTTAGGAGTTCTCGTTGTATTTCCCTTAAATTTCAGTTGTACGAATGATTTCAAATTATCTATCAAATTATCGTATTATGAGAATTTCGTCAATATTAACTTAGGTTCCTTATTTACTCTTACAAACTACTCTCACGAATATCATGAAATTATAACGCTATTTTGACGAAAATGAGCAATGCATCGTTAGTCCTCAATTATACATGGCCTGATCAACTATGTATAATTCAGGAAGGTACCATGCCGTGCTGAGAGTAGTCACTCTAAAAACCTCTTGTTAAGGAAACAATTTTCTACTTATATCATGTTTTGTGTGCGTATTCATAGAACGCGTTTACTTTTGGAAATCGAATTAGTAACCATATCAACTAAGCAGACCTTCACTCCGTCTTACTATAAAGTTGGCATCATCTTATACCAAATCCTAAGCCGAGAAGCCAAGACACATTACTAGTCGCCCTATGACAATTTCGCTATCGAATTTGCTCGCCATTAGAGAATTTACTAAATCACCCATTCAACATAAACTTAATGCCTGTAGAACTTGGTAGTTTCGATGCTATAATCGGTATGGATTGGTTGGCGAAGTACCAAGCGGTCATTGTGTGTGCCGAGAAGATTGTTCGCATCCCCTGGAGAAATGAAATCTTAATCATACACAGTGACGGAAGTAACCAGGGAAATGTGACACGATTAAACATCATTTCGTGCACTAAAACGCAGAAGTACATGGAAAAAGGATTTTCTATCTTTTTGGCACATGTCACTGCAAAGGAAGTTGAAGATAAGTCGGAGAAGAAGCGACTTGAGGACGTGCCAATAGTTCGAGACTTTCCTAAAGTATTTCTTGAGGACTTGCCGGGTCTTCCTCCGACTCGACAAGTGGAGTTTCAAATTGATTTGGTACTTGGTGCTGCACCTGTAGCACGGGCTCCTTATCGATTGGCATCTCCCGAAATGAAAGAGTTGTCAGAGCAATTGAAAGAGTTGTCTGACAAAGGCTTATTAAGACCCAGTTCCTCACCTTGGGGAGCTCCGGTCTTGTTTGTCAAAAAGAAGGATGGATCATTCCGGATGTGCATTGACTATCGGGAATTAAACAAACTAACAGTGAAGAACCGTTATCCACTCCCCAGAATTGATGATTTATTTGATCAGCTTCAAGGGTCGAGTGTCTACTCGAAGATCGACCTAAGGTCAGGTTATCACCAACTGAGGGTTCGAGAAGAAGACATTCCGAAGACTGCCTTCAGAACTCGTTACGGCCATTATGAATTTCAAGTTATGCCGTTTGGTTTGACAAACGCACCTGCCGTATTCATGGACCTTATGAATCGGGTGTGCAAACCATATCTGGATAAATTCGTGATTGTCTTTATTGATGATATTCTGATATATTCGAAGAACAAGCAAGAACATGAAGAGCGCCTTAAGCTAATCTTAGAATTGCTTAAGAAATAGGAGTTGTATGCCAAATTTTCCAAGTGCAAATTTTAGATTCCCAAAGTACAGTTCCTCGGTCATGTGATCAATAGTGAAGGAATTCATGTGGATCCAGCCAAGATTGAATCCATTAAATATTAGACATCTCCTAAGTCACCAACGGAGATTCGTCAATTTTTAGGTCTTGGTGGGTATTATCGAAGATTCATTGAAGGGTTATAAAGATCGCCAAACCTATAACCAAGCTCACCCAGAAGAAGGGCAAGTTTGAGTGAGGCGATAAACAAGAAGCAGCTTTTCAACTGTTGAAGCGGAAATTGTGCAGTGCACCAATCCTTGCATTACCTGAGGGAAGCGAAGATTTCATCGCATACTACGACGCTTCAAAGAAGGGTTTGGGCGCTATGTTGATGCAAAGAGAAAAGGTGATTTCTTATGCATCACGCCAGTTGAAAATTCATGAGAAGCACTATACAACGCATGATTTGGAACTTGGAGCAGTAGTGTTCGCTCTCAAAATTTAAAGACACTATTTGTACGGAACCAAGTGTACAGTGTTCACTGATCATAAGAGCTTACAACACATTCTTGATCAGAAGGAACTAAACATGAGACAACGCTGATGGTTAGAGTTGCTTAGTGATTATGATTGTGATATTCATTATCACCCGGGGAAAGCCAATGTCTTTGCTGATGCTTTGAGCAAGAAAGAATGAGAACCACCGTTAAGAGTTCAAGCCTTAGTCTTGACCATTAGTTTGGATCTTCCCAAACAAATCTTGAATGCTCAGACTGAAGCACGGAAACCAGAGAACATCAAGAACGAAGATGTTGGAGGAATGTTGGTTGAAAACGTTAAAAATCCAGAGGCGATTAGGACAGAAAAGTTGGAACCCCATATGGATGGAACCCTATGCCTCAATGGCAGAAGTTATGGTGATTTACGGACTGTGATCATGCACGAGTCCCACAAATCAAAATACTCTGTACAGTGGGGTTCTGACAAGATGTACCAAGATATGAAGAAGCTATATTGGTGGCCCATTATGAAAGCCGACATCGCCACCTATGTTAGCAAGTGTTTGACATGTGCTAAGGTCAATGCTAAACATCAAAGACCATCAGTATTGTTGGTACAACCCAAGATACCTGAATGGAAGTGGGGCAACATCACTATGGATTTTGTTACTAAGCTCCCTAAGTCGTCGCAAGGCTACGACACCATTTGGGTGATCGTTGACCGACTCACTAAGTCTACGATCTTCACACCGATGAGAGAGACTGATCCTTTGGATAAACTTGCAAGAATGTACCTAAAGGAGGTGGTCACGAGACATGAAATACCTGTCTCAATCATTTGTGATCGTGACCCGAGATTCGCATCCAATTTTTGGAGGTCACTTCAGAACGCTTTGGGTACTAATTTGGATATGAGTAGTGTGTACCATCCACAAACAGACGGGCAAAGCGAGACGACCATTCAAACTCTCAAGGATATGTTGCGTGCTTGTGCGATCGATTTTGGAAAGGGTTGGGTTAACCATTTTCCATTAGTCGAGTTTTCATACAACAATAGCTATCACGCTAGCATCAAGGCCGCACCATTCGAAGCACTTTATGGTCGAAAGTGTCGTTCACCTGTTTGTTGGACTGAAGTTGGAGAAGCTCAAATCCTCGGTCCAGAACTAATTCAAGAGACCACTGAGAAAATCATCCAGATCAAGCAAAGGATGCAAGCCGCTCGTGATCGACACCTTAATAAGCTAACTAAGTGAAATAAGCTGCTAATCCTAATAGGCCTACCTATAAGCTATGTTAAAAAGCAATTAAAACCTATAGCTTAATTTCAAATAAGCTAGAAATGTGGGGCTACTTTTGGTGCTCAGCACCAGGGGAGAAACAAACAGCCCTTAGGGGCCTTTTTGGCTTATCCCAATAAGCTCACAAGGGCTTATTTCCCAAAATCAACCCAAGACAGATTGAAAAGGGGCATAATTGAGCTTATATTCAAAATATGAGCTAATAAGGACTACTTAAGCATGCTGATTATTGGGCTTGAATTTGGCTGTTCTTAAAAAATTTGCAAAGCCAACACTGATTTAAACTTGGTCAAACCAAAAGGGACAGAACATGGGCTTGGGTTTTTGGCTAGAAACAACACCAAAGAGCACAAACACAATGTGCTTAAGCTGCTTATGCAGCTTGAGCACTTAAGCTCATTTTTGCTTATTTAAATTTGACAGAATTATAAAAGGGACATAAAAACTTGTTTCTAAACTGAGAATAGTGATTTAAGAGGCTTAATAAAGCCTACTCACTCAGCCAAAGTTGGCTGAGTGAGCTTGACCCATACCAAACCCAAAATGCCCCATTTTAGCACTAAACCAAACACCCCCTTATTTTTATAAAGAAAACTTTTTAACTGTTAACATGGCTTATTAAGCTGAGAAAGGGATCACACATGAGTTTTAATCACTTTAAACATATGTTTACACAACTTAAACAGGATTTAATAACTTGAATGATAGTTTAAATTTCGACAATAGCAATTTTTCTCAAAAAACTCTTAACTTTTATTAAACTGAAATGATTACAACATGAGCTTAAAAAACAACTGAGTTACACTTAAATCATTAAAAGAAAGACTTGGAAATAAAATTAAGCTAAAAAAAACATAAAAGATGGTGTCTTTTTTCGGGTTGTCTTTTTTTCTCTTTTATAGAGGCTCCAAAACTTCTCTTGGTGTGCTAGCTGTGCTTCTTGTGAGTGTAGAAGTAATCCAAAGCAATCCTAGCCCTTGTTTTACCATTCACACCATCTCACCATTGAAATGGGTCTCGGGTTGAGTGTTTTTGACAGGGAAAGGGGTTATAAGGGCAGGGTAAGGTGGGAAGAGGTGAGGGGTGAGCTGGAAAGGTACTTGGGAGAGTGGTATTGGCTTGAAAACGTGGGAAAAGGCTGTATGGTTTTTGGCGCCAAGTGGGTTGGGTTGCAGGGTTGTTCGTTTGGTTTAAAAGAGAAGAATGGGAAAGATGCAACACTAGTCCCCCATGTTTCTTCTCTTTTCATTTTATTTTGGCCGAGTTTTTAGTTATAAATGGGGTTTGGAGTTGTACACAAATGGCCCTTGTGGTTTATAACTAAAAGGAAACAAAGAAGGTTTGGGTAATTGGCACTTTTGGTCCCTGGGGTTTTTATACAAAAGGAAAAAAGGAGAGTTAGGGACAATTACATTTTCAGCCCTTGTGTTTTATAAAACCAATTATTTTCTTTTATAAAATAACTTTCAAACTTTGGCATTTTTGGCCCTTTTCTTTATTTTTATCATTTTTAATTATAAAACAAGGTTTTAAATATTTTACATTTTTGGTCTCCTTGTGTTTTATAAAAAGGTGGTATCTGGGTTTTGTGGCTTGGGCTTGTATTGCGGACCATTTGGGTTTGTATTGGGCCCATTAAGGTGATAGGCTTGGTTTTTGGGCTTTTTCAAGCCAATAGGTGTGTGTTGGGTTTTGTGTGTAAATAGGCTGTGAGAATGGCTGTTCAAGACTTGGATTGGGCCTTCAAAGTCTTCACAGTCTTTGTCAATTGCACACAAATGGGCTGTTGTAATTGATTGAGGGCCCATTTGGTCTTCACAGTCTTATAAATATACTATTGGGCTTTCTCCGGGGCCCCTCAGAACGATAAAAACTATAAAAGAAATGTTATTTAATAAAAAACTTTTAAATACCTCCGATTCTCATGTTTGCACGAACAGGTGCCCCAAATCTAATGGAAGAGTCTTGCCGTTTAAAATAACACAACAATGTGATACAACAACACTCACACAAATTAAAGAAGACATAAATAACACATACCTTTCTGAAATGGTTTTCTTAAGATCTATAAACGCACCACCACATATAAACATAATATATTTTGTATCGATGTGTAGAAGGACAACAGAAGCAATGATTGTATCATCTGGTTAAAGAGAAGTGGGACGATTTAAAAGTCGTTCAAAGTGCAAGCAAATGTAACCTTAAAGTTCAGAAAAGAATGTAATTTACCTGAATGTAGTCTCCTCTAGGATGCTTTCTTGCACCCTTTTCAGGGACATTGAGAATCTGAAATACATGATGTCATGAAAACATTATTTTAATTTTTAGTTTTGACATTGACACGGTTATTAAAATAGAGCCGGATTATTTTAGCATATAGAAAAGTAAAAACTTACCGTTCCTTCAAGCATCTTTAGCAATGCCTGTTACACACCCTCACCCGATACATTTCTGCCAACGTTTTGACTCTCAGCCTATGGACATGAGGAAATAAACAAAACCTTAACAGATGGTACACATGAAAAGTGAATACGTGTTACTTCTATAAGTGAATAAATTTAAGCAAAACCTTCTTTGTAATGTTATCGACTTCATCTATATAAACGATACCCTGCTGCGCAGCTGCTACATTATAGTCAGTAAATTGCATTAAGAAAGGAAAATAAATAATGATCAGTTATATTTAGCGTATAAATACCACCAATTAGTTAGGCCTAAGAATAGGTGTATATGACATACTGTCAAAAGCTAGTATAAAATAGATTCCTCATCCTCCCCGACATAGCCTGCCTGCAAATTACAAAATGTTTAGTACAGTAACACAATAGGTCAAATGTAAACAAAGCTTATTCATGTTTTGTAGCATGTAGCGACTATTTATAGCTCAATTACCAGCTAAGTGCAAACATATCTTCTATATGACTAACAATAAATATCTACTTACCTGAGTGAGTGTAGTTGCATCCGCAATAACAAATGGTATGCTGCGTGCTAATGTTTTTGCAAGTAGTGTCTTCTATGTAATCAAAATTCACAAGTACTCAAGCAGTGACAGAGCTAGACTTGTGAGCTAGGGTGGGCCGAATGAAGTGTTTACATCGTATACATTTCTAAGACCAAT
>BQNB010212603.1:0-10119 GCA_026074375.1 Tanacetum coccineum
TTTTAAAAAAAAACTTTTGCTGAAACTTATTAATAAGCTAAAAATAAGCTACTTTAAAATGACAGATTGCTTAAAACTAACTAAAGACTTATAATCACAACTGATTTGGGTTTTAAGGCCAAATAAGCTAGGGGAAAAGCACATAAGCTAAAAATAGACAATAAGCTAGACCTAATAAGATCTGATAAGCAAAAAATAAGCAAGGAAAATAAGCTAAACTAAGCTTAAAATGCAGGATTACCTAAAGGCTTTTAAACTTAAGTTTCTAACTAAAAAGACTAATAAGCTTAAATAAGCTCTAACCTAAGTTAAATTAGCTAAAAGGGCCTAAGTCTAACCTAATAAGCAGGACTAAACACAAAATAAGCAATCCTAATAAGCTATAAGCTCAGAATTGCAAATGAGCTTTTGGCTCAAAACTGTTACCAAAACAGCCCTTAGGGGGACTTTTGAGCTTATTTTTAAGCAACTAGATGGAACCTTATGAAGAAATGACTTATATGCCTGCAAAGCTTATACAATAAGCTTCCTAAATCATTTCTCAGAAAACAATTTGAAAATCAAATAAGCTATCTAAGAGCTAAATGAAAAAGCTATTGATACTCAGTAGCTGCTGAGTTTTTTCAAACTTTTGACAAGACAAAAGCCAAAGTGCAGGCTTAATTTTAAGCTAGAAAAAGACTTTTAAAAGCTGAAATAAGCTAAAACAGATTGAGCTTAATACCTAAAGAACTTATGCTATGAGTTTGAGATTCTAAAACTAACATTAACTAACCTAAATTTGCTATTTAAAACTGGACTTTTGAACTTAGAAAATGAACTTTAAAGACTGACATATTTTAACTTGAAACCAAGTGGATAAATGAAAACTTAAACTAAGCTATTCTACTGCATTACTAGACATAAAACATGCATGTAAACAACATTTAAAAATACTTTTGAGCTTTTAATCAAATAAGCAGATGTAAAGGAAACAAGTTGCATAAGTTCAAACCATGATTACTAAAAACCTTAAAAATGAGGTTTAAACCTTGACAACCTTTTAAAACATATTAAATCTACTTAAAGAAACTAGTTAAAGCTGGCTTAGTGACCCAAACCAATGAAACCACAATTTTGACCCATTTTGAGTCTTAACCCAAACACCCCTTTAAAATAAGAAAACTGAATTTAAGGCTAAAACAAGTTATGAAATTCATAAACAAAGATCAAATAACAACAATTAACATCTAAAAAGCATTAAAAACACAGATTGAGCACAATTTAAGTAAATTACAAGCAAATGCATAAATATTGACTAGAAAAGGAAATTTGGGACTTATAAGTAGTCCATAGCTTTTGTTAAGATTTTAAACTCCCAAATCAGTTTAAGAACATCCTAATGCTTCCCAAGAAGCTCTAACCCATGGTCATCCTTTATTCACCATGCTGCATTGATTCTTGAACACATATTTTGATAAATGAAACAGTAGCTTTTAAAAACTTTTAGAAAACCTTTAAATGAGTTAAAAACAGGTTGTAAAAGCTTAAAAGAGCTTAACAAAGAGACTTGTAAACAATAATGAGCTTGAATGCATAAAGATAAAAAAAGGACAGAATTGCATAAACATAAAAAGTGAATTTTTCATTAAAATATTAAAAGATTACAAGGCTTGGAAAGTAAAATGACAAAAATTTTAAAGACAATAAAACATTAAAAGTAAATTTAAACTACTCCTAAATTACACTAGATAAAAATACAATGAAAAAGTCTAAACTATTTATAAGCTAAAATATAAGCTGTATGATGTGCTTGTTGGTGTCTTGTGAGGTGGGGGTTGAGGGGGAAAGTGACATTTTTGTTTTGGGGGGGCATGGTAGCAGGTTTTGGGTGTGGGGTAGCAGGGGGTCAGGGGAAGAAGATATAAGAGTAGTAAAAAAGGCGGGAAAAGGTTTTGGTTGGTTTAACTGGGTATAAATTGGTGAAGTTTGACAGTTTTGGCCCTTAAGATTGTAGAGTGTTGTTGTAATTTCGTTTCTTGTGGTGTTATACGGTTTGAGGTTTTACCAGGTTAGGCCCCTGAGATTGTATTGTTTGATTTCAACCACAATCCATAAGGACTAGTAGTGTAACAAGCTTAACAGCCGTTAGGCTATATTAGGCCTGTTGGGCTGTTTGGTTATGTTTTGTCTTAGGCTGAAATTAAGGTTAAGGCCCATTTGGCTTAAAGGCTTGTATAAGTCTTCTTTAAATGCACTAGTTGGCTATCCTGGCCCATTAGATGGGTGCGGGTGGGCCCATTAAGCATTTCTTCGGTTTCGCTTCGGTTTGACTTTTCGATTGACTTTGACCGTTGACTTTTTTGACTTTGGATTTTCACGCTCTTCACATTCCCGTGCTCGGTTTTGTCGTTTTTGGCTTTGTTTTTGTCCTTTTCGTGAATATCCGTTTCCTGCACAATATAAGTGAAAATATACAAATACAATGTATTTTTGGTACTTTTTTTGTCATTTAAGTCTGTTTTCCTAGGTAAATGGTATGTGTAATTAAGCACATACCAATCAACTTTGTAGTAAACTTTTAAACAAGTAACCCTCTCCATGATTCTTTATGAGTTTAACCATACATATAGTAGTGTGTTCTTGGTATTCTTAAGCATCTTTTCATCATGAAGACACATAGTTTCGTGTGGTATTATGTATATGTACATATCCATTTTACTTTGTAAACACATGAACAAACTAGGTGGTGATAAATAAAACAACAAGTATGCAAACATGTATATGAAGAATTGAAAAGCAAAGAGTTTAGATGGCCTTAAGTATGAGCAAGATGATGAAACAAAACCAAGACTCCAAATATAACCAAATCTAAATTGAAACCCTAGATGGAAACCCTAACCTTCTTGTTTAAACCTTATCAAAAATATACCCAAGCTTCCAATATATAACCAACACCTTAGATAACTTGTATGGTTGCTAAAAAAAATTTATGAATTGTTTTTGGTGTTTAAGGTGGGACGTGGGGTGGGAGAGCACAAGAGGGAATTGTGTTAAGTTTCTAGTGAAGTAAGTGAGAAATTGTATGCACTCCCTATATATATTAAGTATTGGTCAACTACACTATTGGTAGTGAAAGACTTAGCAAGAATGGGGAGGGAGACGCATGGGTCATGAGGGTTTCAAGAAAGGATGTCTAATTAAGTACTAGCCTAGGAGTTGATATATTAGGTTGATTTTTGTGGGCTCATTTGTTCCCTTGGCTGCCGAAATTCAAGGAGAGAAAGGACACAAAATATTGCCTTTATATCTTATGATAAGTGCTAGCACATGTTGCATAAATTGGTTAGTTTGAATGGTAAAAATATACATGATACTAGTGATAAGGTTTGAAGTTTAAAACTCTTGTTTCCTTTAAGTGTGGGATGACAAAAGAGGAGATAAGTAGGTAAAGTTTTATAAAACTTTGGGTATTGGGTATAAAAATGGGTATTTGTTGAAGCGTAGATAAATTTTGGTGATTCCGTGAATGACTAAATGTATTTTATCGTGAAACGTAAACACTTTACGTAATCAATAAAAATAAAATGTGCAAAGTTAATTATTACTTTCGTAAAAATAATATATTGCTTGCTTGACGTAAACTTTAATTTGTTTGATGCCCGCTTACGCTAAATGATAATTTTTATTTTACGCGATTTAACTATATTATAAGAATTAAAAGTAAACGCGTACGAGACTAAAAACAAATAGTGAAATAAATGACGTCATAAAATGACCTGAAAGCATGAAATGCTACAATCTCCTCCCGTTAGAAGAGCATCCCAAGGCTCAAGTCGCGACACTTGACGAAGGTACGGGTTTAGTGAATAGATGCGAATACTTCCTTTGAAATTGGTCCTCACGCTCCCATGTGAACTCAGGACCTTACCGAGAGTTCCAACGAACTTTGACTAATGGGAATCTTCTTCGCTTTAGCTTTTTCACATCTCGTTCCACGATCTCAATAGGTCTTCGACAAAATGCAGATTTTCATCAATCTTGATCTCTTCCAAAGGTACTTGCACATCTGACTCAGCCAAACACTTCTTAAGGTTCGACACATGAAACGTGTCGTGGATACAGCTCAGCTCCTTAGGTAACTTCAGCTGATAAGCTATCGGTCTAACACACTCCACTATTTCAAACGGTCCCACATATCGTGGTGCCAACTTTTCTTTCTTACCAAATCGTACCACTCCCTTCCATGGAGATACCTTAAGTAACACTCGGTCTCTAACTTTGAATTCAAGAGGCTTACGCCTCTTATCAGCATAGCTTTTCTAGCGACTTTTTGCCGTTTTTAACCTTTCCTTAACCTGAATAATCTTTTCTGTCGTTTTTGGTCCAGTAAGCTGACTTTCTCCCACTTCAGTCCATATCACAGGGGATCTACACTTTCGCCCGTACAGAGCCTCGAATGGTGATCACTTAATGCTCGTGTGGTAATTGTTATTATAAGAAAACTCAACCAACGGGAGATGAGTATCCCAACTGCCACCAAAATGCATATCCTCTAGTGTCTGAATAGTACGCTCACTCTGACCGTCGGTCTGAGGGTGGTAAGCCCTACTCATGTCTAGTCTTGTACCCAACGCCTCCTGAAGAGCTTGCCATAAGTGTGACGCGAATCGACCATCACGATCTGAAATAATTGAAATCAGCACACCATGTCTTGCTACAATCTCATTGATATAAATCCTTGCCAGTTTCTTCGTTTTGTAATCTTCACGAATAGGTAAGAAGTGAGCCGACTTGGTCAATCTATCCATAATGACCCAAATCGCATCACACCCACTGCTGCTTTTAGGCAACTTTGCGACTAAGTCCATTGTTATCTTCTCCTATTTACACTTAGGAATTTATGGTTGTTGAAGTAATCCTGAGGGTTTCTGATGTTCGGCTTTAATCTTAGAGCAGGTGAGACACATGCTAACGTACTCAGCAATGTCTCTCTTCATACTATGCCACCAATACAAGTCCCACAGATCATAGTACATCTTATCCGCACCCGGATGTATTAAATATCTAGAAGTATGAGCTTCATCCATGATCAATTTCCTTACACCACCAACTGATGGAATCCAGATATGATCGAAGAAGTAAATTCCACCATCATCTCATCGCTCAAAGTGTGTTTCTAATCCTCTTAGCCATTCAGCCGGGGCTTTGAGATCCTTAGAGGCTTCGCCCTGTGCTTCCAAAATCTTAGTCTTAAGTCTAGAATGGATAGTAATACTCATGGCACATACTCGCCTTGCCTTGAGTCTTTCTTTTCTACTCAAGGCATCTGCCACCACATTTGCCTTGCCCAGGTGGTATTTGATCTTACATTCGTAGTCACTGAGTAGCTCGATCCACCGCCTTTGGCGCATATTTAACTCTTTCTGGTCGAAGATGTATTGGAGACTCTTGTGGTCAGCGTAGATAACACTTTTCGTCCCATATAGATAATGCCTCTAGATTTTTAGGGCAAACACCATCGCACCCAATTCCAAGTCGTGGGTGGTATAATTCTTCTCATGCGTCTTTAACTATCTTGACGCATAAGCTATCACTTTGCCCCGTTGCATCAGCACGCACCCAAAACCTTGTTTCGATGCATCACAATAGACCATAAAGTCGTTTGGTCCATCGGGGAGTGCTAACACTGGAGCATTGCATAGTTTCTCCTTCAGAATACGGAAAGCTTCATCTTGCTTATCGCCCCACACATATGTATTATTCTTTTGAGTCAACAGGTTGAGAGGCTTGACGATCTTGGAGAAATTCTCAATAAATCTTCGGTAGTAACCCGCCAGTCCTAAAAATGAACGGATTTCAGTTGGCGATCCAAGAGTCTTCCAGTTCTTGACCGACTCAACCTTGCTAGGATCTATGTGGATACCGTTACGGTTGACCACATGTCCTAGGAACTGGACTTCTTGTAACTGAAATTCACACTTTGAAAATTTGGCATATAACTTCTCCTTCTTGAGTAAGTCTAAAATCGTCTTCAGGTGGACTTCATGCTCTTCTTCTGACTTTGAGTAGATTAAGATGTCGTCAATGAACATAATTATGAATTTGTCCAAATACGGTTTGCAGACGCGGTTTATTAAGTCCGTAAATATTGCTGGTGCGTTCGTTAGCCCAAATGGCATGACTGTGAACTCAAAGTGCCCATAACGTGTTCTAAACGCTGTCTTTGGTATATATTCCTCTCGTACTCTTAACTGATGATATCCCGAGCGAAGATATATCTTGGAGAAACAACACACACCTTGTAATTGGTCAAACAAGTCATCAATTCTGAGGATAGGATAGCGGTTCTTTATAGTCAACTTATTTAATTCCCTATAGTCAATATACATTCTCATCGCACCGTCTTTCTTCTTGACAAAAAGCATGGGTGCTCCCCATGGTGAGTGACTTAGTCAAATAAAACTCTTTTCTTGAAGTTCTTTAAGCTGGTTCGACAATTCTAACATTTCTGAAGGGGCTAATTGGTATGGCAATTTCACAACTAGCAACGCGACTGGGATTAGATCAATGCGAAATTCTATCTCTCGCACAGGAGGTAAACTTGACAGGTCATTTGGAAATACCTCAGGGAAGTCTCGGACAACACGGATGTCATCAAGCTTCTTTTCATCAGCGTTGATACATGCAAGTGATCCAGGATCCTTTTCTGGCCTCTCGCCTTGGACTTCAAGAATCTCGCCATTTGGAAGAGGAATACGAACAATCTTTTCATAACAATCTATGACAGCTCGGTGGTATGATAACCAATCCATGCCAACAATGACATCGAAACTTCCTAGTCGGGTCGGGAGTAGGTCAATTTTGAAACAATGGTTATACAAAGCTAAGGTACAACCTCGTAAAACAGTGTTGGTACTAACCACCTTTCCATCTGCTAACTCTACTTCATAACTAGTATTTAAAGCGGTTGGGACAATATCAATAAAAGGTGTAAATGCAGAAGATACAAAACTCTTCTCAGCACCAGAATCAAAGAGGATACAAGCGTAGTGATCATTAAGAAGAAACGTACCCGTGACCACATTCGGATTCTGCTGCGGATTTTCAACCACCACGTAAGATCTCCTACGAGCTCCCTTATTCTGCTGGTTCCTTCCGTTTGGACACTTATCCTTGTAATGTCCTTTTTCACCGCATCCATAACAAGTCACATCCTTAAGGGGGTAGCTCCTGCACCTGGAACCCTAGCTCTGCAGTCTTTCTCCTGATGATTAGTTCTTTGGCACCTCCGACACTTTGGAGGGAATTGTCAATTGTGGTGAGAGTTGCAACGGTTGCACCTTGGTAGATTCCCAACATAACCCCTACTCTCAGCTGGGACTACAACATAGGCCCTGATAGTTTCTTACCTCCTGTTTTGTTGTTGGTGATGGTTGTTGTTTCAGTTGTGGTTGTTGTTGTTGTTGGGGTAATTGTTGTTGGTGTTTCTTTAGTGGTCTTCCCATTTCCTTTTATTGCTTTCACCAATTCTAGCAGTCCTACTCTGAACTGCTTGCTCGACCAGTTCACGGGCCATGTTGATGGCATCATGCATAGTTGCAGGCTTTGAAAAAGTGATATTTCCTTTGATTCTTTCAGGAAACCCACGAATGTACTTTTCAATCTTCTTCTTTTCAATGGACACCAATTCAGGACACATCAAAACTAGTTCATGGAAGCGATTGCTGTAAGCCTCGATGTCATCTCCTTTTAGAGTCAGAGTCCAAAGTTCTTGTTCCATCTTTTGGATTTTGGTTACTGGGCAGTATTCCGTAGTCATCATCATCTTGAATTCAGTCCAGGGAATACGGTTAGCATTGACGAGCCCTAGGGTGTGCACATTCATATTCCACTATGTTAACGCACGACCCTCGAAAGTACTAACAACAAACATAACGTTATCTTCTTCGGCACACTTGCAAATTTCAAACACTTGCTCCACCTTCTCTATCCAACGCCTTAAACCAACAACACCCTCCGTTCCTTTAAAAGAGTGAGGCTTTCCATTCATAAAAGTCTTGTGCGAACAACTCTGCACATTCATAGTTCCTCTAGCATTCCTAGTGTTTCCTCCTAAACTTCCAACACTATCTAAATTAGCCCTAGACCTTTCGTATTCTTCAATAGCTTTAGCCACACGTTTTTCTACCAACCTCTCAACAGATTTCTTCCTCAATCTTCTGGACGACATGATTCTGTCAACAATACGAGTACAAAATTCGTTAAGAATTTGTAAGAGCACGTCGAGTCGAGGTACATGATAATAATGGAGAAAATAAGATAGAATATTATAATACTCATGAATTTATCATCAGTACAGTATGCAATTCTATAATGAATCCATATAGCCACAAGATTAAATTTCACAATGATAGCTATTTTAAACAATTATAAAATTAATTTTTTATAAAAAAACAGTGATGCTTTTATAAATAAACAACATTAACCAGAATGGTCGATATTTATATAATCGACCGGTACGAATGAAAAGTAATACGCTAGAAGATAAACGTAAGGGATCAAAATTAAACCATGTATTATATATAAACTATATAATACAATAATGATAATCGGAAAGGTAAGTAAGGATCGGGGAGTACGCGTGCGGATATCGGGTAAGCGATGAAAGATTCTGTATTTTGAAAATGAAAGAAAAGAAAATCTTAAATTTTTTTTTGGTTATAAACTAGGTTTCAAAAATGACATAGTTCCCTATAACCTTGGCTCTTGATACCAATCTGTAACACCCCCAAAAGCTGATAGCAGCGGAATGGTAACAATGGGATGCCACGTCATAGTACAACAAACAAGATATAAAAAACGACCTCAAAGAGACGCTTTTAAATAAGTAACATTTAATGCATTATAAAATATCAGAGTTTTCACATTAGGTCCCACATATTTAAAAGCATCATAAACCTTCAACATACATTTCACGATTTCAAAAGATGACATATGTTTTCAAAAGTAAAAGAGTGCATCGAATTTCTAGAAAACACATAATCCATCTTCACGATATCCCCGCAGCTCCCATCCAAACTTCATACCTTAGGACCTGAAATTAAACATGCTAAAAGTCAACACAATGGTTGAGTGAATTCATAGGTTTATCATTAAAAGAGTGGACCATAAGATTTAAGTAATGGTAGACTATGAAACAATTTCAGTAGTCCAAAACATGTATTATTGCACTAAGCTCATGACCCTGAAACCTTAACTGTCAGTGCCCCAAAATAAAATATAGGGTGTCTGCTAAAACAGCCTACAAGTTCCTCAAAATGTTAAATGCACCATGGCTAACTTGTGACCAGAAATTCCAGGTGGGGATTGTCAGTCCCGATAGATCCATCCATAACACTCGCGCTTACTACATTAGCAATTAACAGTTCATGATTGGTAGAGACTTAAATGGCAATGTGGTAACTTAAGCAATAATATTCAGGCAATAATCTGGATAACATACAATTTAAAACAGGTGTGTCCAAAAGTAAAACAAGCATGTAATCTCACCCCGCAGAGTTTGTAAAATAAGTAAATAGAAAAAGGGATATGAACTCACCTTGAGTGAATGAATGATCAAAGTATAACAGAAAATGCGCCACGATAATGACTGAATGCAACCTAATTAATTATAGGTCGTATGAGTATAATGTATTTAATATAATGCGACATCACAAGTTATAGCGTTACATCACCACCTAAACTCTTTGTTTAATTTATAGAATTAAACAATATAAATTTGTATCTTGAAAATTAAATGTCTACGTATTTGTATTTGTAAAATAGTATACTTGTCCAATAATTTAATTATTCGCCAAAACACTCCATTTAATGTTTTTATTACTTATATAATGTTATCGTATAAATAGTTCGATCGTCGTGTAAAATAATATTTATAATGTTAAAACTTGTATAGATATTATATAAGTGATTCCAAAATGTTTCGTAAATTTTTATAAAAAAAACGAACCAACACTATTCATGTCAGGAAAAGTGTCTAGTTTACAAACTAAATGTGACAACCCGAGAATTTCCGTTCAATAAGTTAGCCATTTCCGTGTAGTAATTTGAATTTTTAAATGTTTCGTTTAGCTTTAC
>BQNB010212604.1:0-10119 GCA_026074375.1 Tanacetum coccineum
GTATTTTTGGGGGTGTTACATTGAATAATAAAGAATGTATGAAAAACACATAGTTGGAGGTGTGATTCATTCTTTTAAGCTGAAAAGAAATGCAGTACATTGTATTTATACACATACAGAAGTATTTTTGATCTCTTTGTCTGACTATTGTTTCATTAGATATTCCTGAACTATCGTGTAACCTTGGGTTTTAATAGTACGGGTGGTTTGGACCTAGCTTGCCCCATTAATAGATTATCTTGTCATGATGGGATCTAATGGGTACTAGGGAGGATCACTAACTCTTTACTTGGTGTAGGAACTGATCGGTCACCACACTTATCACTCAATACTTAAAAAACACAGAAACTCTTTCAGATGGGGTTAATAATCTTTACATGTTATTAGATGTGTTTTGGGAATAGTTGAGATTAATCACTGTAACCTGGATAACTACCTCCCGGATGATTTGGGACTGATTCAGAATCGCGGGAAGTATAGGATAGACTGCATATGCATATTCAAGTCTATCGATTTTAGAAACCACTAATAAAACAAGAATTAGACATTTCACTTGAGATCAAGATAATTCAACCTTGGATATTTAATTAAGTTAAATGGGTTCATCTTCTTAGTAGTTTTCTACTATACCAATTCCTTTGATTGATTAAACCACTTTAATTCCTCTTATTTATTTTCTTACAACTTAATCTTCAAAACAACTTTAAAAACGTAACACTTTAAACTCGGATTTACTTTTGCCCTTTAGCTCTTGGGATGACCTCGGATTTACCATAACTACACTACTCACGATCGGGTTCTATGCCCGTTAGTACGTTTGTCAGGTGAAACGAGTTTTATAAATTTAAAACTTGGTAAATAATTATTTAAAAGAAAATACGCATCAAGTTTTTGGCGCCGTTACCGGGGAGCTAATTAGGTTTTAAATTTGAGTTTTGTATTTATTTTATTTCAGTATTTGTTTCCTTGTAATTGCACAATTTACTGTTATCTCTTGTTTGATTTTCAGAAAACATGAAAATGGAGCCTGATGTTGAGAACATGACGATGAGCGAGTACCTTGAGTATGAAGCTGCGAAAGAAAGGAGATTATGGGACGATGTTCGATCCAGAAGAAGTCCAACAAATTATTATGAGGCGGGTGTTGACTCTTTTCACCGGAATAAGAGTAAGACTTTTAGCTATCTGTACTCTCATAACTTAACTCCTCTACACCCTTGTTTCCTACCTGTTCAACCCTATCTTAAGAATTATTTTGTATCTACTAATGTAACACCCCTAAAATACAATACACAGCGGAATACAACATTTGAGGTGCTACTTCACGATACAATCACACAAGTCATAACAAACAACGATAAAAGAGATGTTTGTTGAATAAATTTTATTTATTTAGTTTGAAAAGAATCAGAGTACAAAGATCTCAAAACTACTATAGAAAATTTATTTCTACAAGTCACATTACGACTTCATTTCCAAAATATTTCTAATTTCACCGAGTCACCGCCCTTGATATCCGCGTTCCGTCCCATCCAAGCCATCTTCAATACCTAAACCTGATATACATGCTTAAAAACGTCAATAAAACGTTGAGTGAATTCATAGAGTTTACACATAAGAGTTAGAACGCATATTTGGTTCAACAAAACATATAACATTGCTCGTAAGACAAGTTATATATAAATAATGAATTCCAAATAATGAGCCCGTGTACCGAAACTTAACACATTCATCCCGTAGGACGAAATAATGACCGAGAAGTATGCCACTTCTCCTAATACTAACTACAAAATGTCCGTTCAGGGGGCTCACCAACGGATTCATACCCCGGACAGGGTTGTCAAACCCAATAGATCTATTTAATGCATTAATGTTCACCTGCAACAAGGCGACTAACGGTCACACAGTAAAAGGCATAAACTCAATAGTGAATGGAATCATATTTAGTATCAAAACATATTGCGTTCTCATTTTCACAAAACAACAAGTATCCCCCTCGCGAGTTTAAAAACGTTTAAAACACTTAAAAGCGAGGTTAAGAACTCACGTTGATCGAAGCCGAAAACAAATAACCTAAACAATCTCGAACTACTCGACAACGAGCTCAACCACTACCTATAATTTATGTCGCTCGATCACTATACAATAAAGTACGATCGAATAGTGCGTATATCGCAACTATTAAAACTAAATAGATATACACACACATGTGATGAGAAATCCACTTGCGCGTCCTAGATCCTAAACTCCACATAATTGAGTTACGATCATTCTCTCGCTTATTTTATACGTTGCATAATCGAAAACTTTCTATTTTGGAAAGTTACTATTTTCGGAAAGTTACTATTTTTAGTAGGTCTCGTCTTCTAATTATATTTATAATGATATTTATTTATCTCATCGAACTTTCGACATTATTATCGTTTACTCGTATCGGTTTAATTACCCATACCGGGATTATGTCCCGTATATTACAAAAGTTTCTATTTTTATAATCTCCTTCGTTCATAACAATCGTTAAGTCTAAAATATTATACTTGTAATAATAATAACGTTTATTATTTTTATAACATCCGACAAGTTTAGTATTAACCCGTTGACTTTCAAAAGTTAACGTTGAATTTACTTTGACTTTGACTTTTTATACATATATATAATTAAATCTGACCTGCTTATATCACATTTTCACGACTCGGACTAAAAAGAGATTTTATGTAAAACGACATTCCGGACAACTTTTTAGTTTTAGCCGAGACCCGACACTCGACAGAAAATGACCAAAATACCCCTGCAAGTTTCTGCAGGAACTTTGACTCTTTTAATAAAAACGCAGACTTTGGCCTTGAGTTTTGACCCGTTATTACTCGATTTTAGAACTAGCGAGCCTCGCGCCAAAGTAAAACGTCATTCCGAGCAACTTTAGTGTTTCACCGGAAGGCCGAAACGGACTCGAAAGTGCTCAAAACGGGCGTTTAAAATCCTGACAGCAACTAGCATTTTGCAATAGCTGTTTGAAAGTGTACAAGTTTTTCAAATCTTGTTTTCGCCGTAACTTCTTCGTTATAAGGAGTTACGGGTCGTTCGAATTACCGAAACGTACATTAAGACGAACTCTATCATATGTCAACATCAAAAATCAGTTTTTATAAAATCTCGAACCTCAAAATCTGAGCCAAACTTTCTGCTCGAAATTAACATTTACAAAACTTATCGAAACTTCATTTTCACCTCACAACGACATCAAAATACGCCTAGCTAACCTATCTCCGTCAACTAATCAACCCATTCACAATCTATTCTAACCAACGCAAGTGTCGGACCTCATCACATATAATATACGAAATCAAATTAAGAACGAAACAATGAAATAAACATAACTAGGATACTTACAACAACACACAAGGTGTTGGTTTTGGCCTTCTTGTGGTCTCGGACTCTCGGACATAAACACGAACACAAACCCAAACCATTTCCAAGCTAACCCACTTGATCATATCACTAATCTAACCCTTTTAAACACCTCTTTAAACCGAAATCATACGAATTAAGCCGAAAACATATTTTCTTCAAAACTTATTGCATGTGAGATTTTATTAGATAGAAACGTAGGCCTTGACACAAGGATTAAGAATTTATATCTAGATCGTATTGCATGCCGGGAATAAAGCGGTGGTGATGATGTTTGTGGTGTGGTGGTCGGCCGGATATTAGAGGAGGAAGAGAGACCAAAAATTTTGTAAAAGAAAAATAAGTGTGTATGATTTGCTATTTATAGAGAAATAGTTTGGTCACTTGCCACATTTAGCCCCTCCATCCTTAAAGCCCTTTTATTTTTAGTACAAAGGTTATTTGTTTCGTTATTATAACCGACCAAAGGCTCGGGTCACCACATTCGTAAATATTTTATTTATGTCCCACTAAATTTAATTTAAAACATTTAATAAGATGTGTACATATTAAAACGCGAGTCCGGCTCAAGACAAGGAACAAAGACGACGAGGTTCGTAAAAATAATAAATTCACTATCTTAAAAATAATAACGAGATGCGTCAAAAAAATTTACGCTGCTTAAAACGTTTAACGAACACGCGGTCAAACGTTGACTCGCGAAACGACCAAAATAAAAATTTTAAATTCCGTTCGAAATAAAATACGAAAATATTCATTCACGACAAATAAAAGTTTAAATGTCAACGTTCGTTCACACGAACTTATAAAATAACAGTTATGACGTCGAATTCGCGATCGTCATCCGCGTCGTAAATCTCGGGTTGTTACATTCCACCCGCCTTAAGGGAGCGCCGTCCCGGTGCTCGTCCTTTCTTACTCCTAAATTTTACTTGCAGTGAGACGGTTTCCTCACATGTTCGAACGCAAAAATCACTCGATATAACACTCGTCTTGACTATTCCGGATGGAAAGTCAACAAAACAAATGATAATCCATATCAATAAAAATTAAAAATATAATTACAACTACTCTTATTATAAGAGACAAAATATGTCACTAAACATATCCGGGAAAACATAAATCGCGTCGTTTTTAAACGAAAACTTTAAACGAAAGATCAACCCAAATCTTAGTTTGGTGATCATTTTAACATAACAAAGCGCACATCGCTACGCAAAACTAAAACATACGTCGCTAACCAAAACCAAAACATACGTCAGCAATCGAAACAAAAATACTCATCAATATCCAAAATCAAAACAAACATCGCCCTCCCGGTCTTATTAAATAATGCACCACCGGTTGCGAAAATAGTCCGGAGTACATACGACCCCATCAAACACATTATAGCACCATTACACATAACCACATAATCATATAAGCACATAATCGCCTATTCTTCATTTTAGAATGACTCTATATTTCTACTTAGCTTATCATCACGCTTAGCAACAATCATGCCTGCTTTCTATAAGTTTAACAAAATAACCGTGCTTACTTATAAGGAAGCTTCAGCAATGGCCATACTCATTATGCGGGTTCATACCCAACCGATTAGATTACTCATTATACCTCGCTTGCCGGATGGTCAAGCCTCTTGGTAATGATATCGACTAATTCAAGGTTAGGTTTTAGCAAACCATAGTCATGCTTATGGGTTAATACGCTACAATCGATAATGGACTATCAGGCTTGCGTACCTCTCAAACTAACCTTCATCTTCATTCGGGTAAGTACACCCATTCACTCACGTCCTTTGCCACATCACGGCAAAACAAAAGCGACCTATACGCTTGCTACCATTCAAGAGCACATAGCATATAAGACACATAAAGCACATTTTTCATATAATTCGGCGGCGATAATCCTGCCAGAAAACACATATTGTCGAAAGACAAATCGAAAACAATCAAGAAAAAAGTTTAGCATCATGGACTTATTGCTCGTTCGTCGAAAATCAAAGATTCCAACGTTTTCACATGGCGACTAGCACAATCGGCTTGGCCCAATACATCGCGTAATATCCCAGATGAATCAAATCATCGGATCAAAATAATCACTCACATTCCTAATTTAATATCGTTCGACTTAAGGTATTGGCTATGTTTGTTGTCCCTCCAGTAATGGGAACAGACATCACCATTTTGCTAGAGTTTCCAATCAATCCGCCATTCTTCACGCCCTTGAGTCGGCACGTCGTGGAGTAAGGGTCACTACACCTGACCGTGGCTCAAGTATCGTATAGTGTCTTATTCTAATCCTTGACGATTAAGGTATATTACAAACTACATTATCACTACTCTCCATTTCGGGAAAAGAAGTCTTCTTCACAACCATCAGTTGTTACATCAAAGGCAACGCATATCTTATGTAGGAGAAGTCTTCTCCATTTCTTATTTTTCATCTTCGATAATAACCTTCTTAGCTTCCACCCACCTTAGGAATCTTTACATCTCCAAGAAGATCTCTTCTCAGTGTCGGTATCAGGTTTACACCCTTGATAGCTCGGATCTACCATTGCTTACTAGCATACCCACTATACTTGGTCTTGACACGTCTCCCTAACAATCGCCGATTTACATTACCACGAACTAGATTTCACTCCTTTCTAGACACACTCGTTCCGAACAATACTGTAGGTATTTCCTCTTCGGGACTACTTGGTCATAATGACTCACATGAGACTCTCTCCGTGCAGTCAATAGGAGTAGGGTTACTTGCATAAGAATCCGTAGCAGGGTAAAAATATTTCTCCTTCCGAAAGATTGACCCAAACATTTATCCCAATTATCAAGCATTTTAATGGTGACGATTTACTCGACATAGCGTGATTCTTCCTAAATTATGCATAGTTGATCAAGTTATGCATTATTGAGGACCAAACGACATCATATCCATCCTAGTCAAAACTTTCCTTTTTCATACGCTATTGGCGTAAGTAAAAAAATGTTTAAAGACTAAAAATTTTGCTATTTCAAAAGAAAGAAAAGAAGATAGCATCATCTCCCATTCTTATTATTTAAAAAGATTTTTTTTAAAGAAGATTTATTTTACACCACAAGGTCAGTTTTATGAAATTTTGAAAACACGTTTTCCGTTGTTTACACAAAACAATTTATACAACAAAATCAGCACGATTCGCGCAACGACAATTGTTCAGCGCACAAATTCGTTATTGCGATCCACAACTTTAAAATCATCAATTCACAAGACATCATTTGATACAGTTTGGTCAACGGGTCTCGGAAAATATCAAAAACAACACCCGCTCATGGACTATGCAAACAAGTAACATACACATGCGAAAGACTCGCCAATTGAAGTCACTCAACACTCGGGGTCAACTCAATCCTACACAAGCCAAGTGCCTCGGGGGTAACCATGATCTCCAGGCTTCACTCATAGTACAACATATACAATGACACCTCCTCATAACTCATAACTGAGAACAATTACAACAATCGTAATAACAACACCGAAAATAACATACATACATACCAATTTTCCCCAAAAAGGGATACATCATTGGCTTTCAAAGCCAGTACATCCAACCGTAACGGTTCTAAGTTTCCAATACATAAACTGTCGGTAACCCAATATCACTTCACTTCACCATTTGAACAAGAAAATAGAAAGGAGATAATGAAAAGAATTTTAGAGAGAAGTTAGAGAGAGAAATAAAGAGTGAAGATGAGAATGGTTGATTACACAAATGAAATCTTACAAATGAATCAACACCCTCTCCATCCTTGAAGAGGGGTATTTATAGTTAAAACCAAGAGGCTTTCATGCCTTGGTGTTTCTATGGGCCGGGCTTGGGATTACTTGGGCTTTCGCCCGATACACGTGACCGATTAGATTACACAAAGAGCCTGTTTACCCGTCTAGCCTATTACAACGTATAATTTTAAAGACCGAGAACAAATATAAACTAAATGAAAACGAACTACCTGTTCGACTCAATATTTTGAGGCTAACATATCACCCCCGAAGTAGTCATTGTAACACTCCTTCTGAAGATCAATGAGATTTCGTTTTGTCGTTGAATCTGTTAGGATCTTTGTCACTGTCTACGTTGAAGGCTTGTTCCTCCTGCTTTATGATCTTTGATCTTTTCGCCTTTGTCATTGTCTTTTGACTTGTCTTTTTTCGTTCGAGATCTTTAAATCTTTATCCTTCCTTCTTGATCGTCTTGCCACCTTGCGATCATTGTGTCTTGACCAACATGCTCATACTTTACATCATCTTGAAAGCTTGCTAACAATCTCCCTTATAACCTTGATATCTTTGAAGAAGATCTTGTATATCAGAGTTTTTGTGCTGGAGTATTTATCTTAAATTCTTGTCCTTTCATGATTCTTGAATCTTGAAGGCTAATAGTAAATGTCTTTTAGTTTTGAGCATGACATGATGTAATGAATTCCGACTCCAACTGGACTGAGGCATCACCATCTCCATCTAATTATATCCTGAAATAATACAATTAGCGAATAAAGCTTGTGGACGAATATGGCTTTTGTCATCATGTCGTCCTAATATTTGGTTAGATTAACCTCCGGTTCCGTAGGACCGTTTACCAGATATAAATACTGTACCTGTGAACAGTAGATCAAGAATCTCCTTGACACATGTTTTTTCCTCCAGCTCAAAGCGTAGGGTGCTTCTAACACAGATGTATTATATTTACCATGCTTGCTTTTCTCATTACCAGAATCTCAAAGCAACAACACGGTATGAGTGAAACAGATATATCGCTATCTTTCTGATTAAGAGCCGTCAATTCATTTCCTGAACAAGTTATGATTCACATTGAATCGCATCATCGTTTCTTTCCATTTACACAAGTTTGATTCATATAGAATCTCGCAAGTCACCTACCAAGAGCTTGTTGATGCCTGGCTCAAGCAAAGGATTTCCATCTTCATTGAGAGATAATAAGTCTATCACTCTACGTATGTTCTAGGCATAACACAAGGATAATTCGTAGGTCCTTGTTAACAGCTTGTGAACTTAATGTGTTTCAACAAGTGTTAGAAATGAATAGTGTCCTAATGAGATTTATATATGGATCTCTGGCTCTAAAGACTCGATTAGTGTGTTTTGGGTTTTAGTAATCAAGGCTGGAGCAGACTGCCACCTATCAATACCAACTAACTCGGATGAGAAAGTCATAGAAGTCGTGTGTATCTCCGTGACAATGAGACAAGTTTCTTTTGGAAAACCCGAATGCTGGAAGGGTTTGCATTGCAATCACGGGTTCCATGATTCATCGTTCAATGTCCAGCAATCAACATTTGATTCTGACAGCATTAATGAAAAGACCCTTGTCTGCCAAAAAGTTGTGGAGGGCTACTTTGCATTAGACCCTTTTTCCATAAACAACCCTTTATCCATACATTTCTTTTTAATTCTTCAACCCCTTCAATGCTTACCAAGACGTCATTACTAACACCTTGTTGTGATTGTTCTAGTGTTAGCTCAATCTTAGTCGGCATTCTTCCCTTATACACATTCATCTCCAATCATACCTAAGGACTGCTATTTCTAACTATGGAGTGTCCTTGGGTAGATCCCTCCGGTTCTGGTTGGATCATAGGATAAATACCTAACCTTACCACCTTATGACTTTAGAATCGTCGTGAAATAAGATGTTGTAGGGTATGAGATCGTAACCATATCAAGCACTTTGAGTTGATAAGATCACTTATTTTTTTATTAGTTTTTTTAGTTCGGTTCTCAAAGGTTTTTACTCGTTCGGTTCGCACTAGTCTTAACTAGATCGGTGAACTAAGAATGAACTCGTTCGGTTGTACCAAATGTGAAACTCGTTCGGTTGTATCAAATGTTAAACTCGTTCGGGTCCTTCTATGAAAAACGACTAGATCGGTTCATTAAGTTGAACTCGTTCGGTTCCCACGTACAAATGACTAGATCGGTTGTTTAGTTCGGTGGTCTCGTTCGGTTCTAAAAGAAAACAACTAGATCGGTGGTTTAGTTCGGTGGTCTCGTTCGGTTGTTGCTAAATGAACTAGATCGGTTCTTAAAGGTTGAACTCGTTCGGTTGTTCTTAGATGTACTATCGTCCTAGCTCCTAAAATCGTGGATCTTGTTCCCTTTCTTGTTTTCACCGTGTACCACAACTAAAATAAGCTCAAAAATAAGAAAGAAATAAAGCTTGTAGACCAAGAAAAAAACTCATAAAAAACGCAAAAATAAATAAGCTCGAAGAACAGTTTGTTAACACAAACCAAACTACAAAAAAGAACAAGAAATAAGCAAGACAATGAAAACTAAAAACAATACAAAACTTTGACCACGTGTTTTCTTTTGAGCCAAATAAACCCAATGAACCCTAACTTTTTATCCGATAATCACTAAAGAAAGAAAGAAAAAAAAACTTAAGCCGATAAAAAATAAGTCGTAACCAATAAGCTATCGTATAAGCTCAATATCACCACAACGAAAAATACGAAACCCACCCGTGGCGAGTGATACCAAATGTCGGTAACCCAATATCACTTTCACTTTACCATTTTAATAAGAAAATAGAAAAGAGATTATGAAAAGAATTTTACAGAGAAGTTAGAGAAAGAAATAAAGAGAGAAGATGAGAATGGTTGATTACACAAATGAAATCTTACAAATGAATCAACACCCTCTCCATCCTTG
>BQNB010212615.1:0-10119 GCA_026074375.1 Tanacetum coccineum
TCGGGTCTCGGACAGAACTGGAAAGTTGTTCAAAATATCGTTTCGCATAAATTCTCTTTAGAACCCGAGTCATGAAAATCTGATTTAGTGGGGTCATTCGGGTTACCAGGAGTAACTAATATACTATGAGTAGTAATAACTATAACTACCAGGAGTAACTACAACACTACCAGGAGTAACTAATACACTACCAGGAGTAACTACAACACATATACTACTAGTATTAATAACTATAACTACCAGGAGTAACTACAACACTACCAGGAGTAACTAATACACTACCAGGAGTAACTACAACACTACCAGGAGTAACTAATACACTACCAGGAGTAACTAATATACTACCAGTAGTAATAACTATAACTACCAGGAGTAACTACAACACTACCAGGAGTAACTAATACACTACCAGGAGTAACTAATATACTACCAGTAGTAAAAACTATAACTACCAGGAGTAATTACAACACTACCAGGAGTAACTAAAATACTACCAGTAGTAATAATTATAACTACCAGGAGTAACTACAACACTACCAGGAGTAACTAATACACTACCAGGAGTAACTAATCTAATAACTATAACTACCAGGAGTAACTACAACACTACCAGGAGTAACTAATACACTACCAGGAGTAACTAATACCCTACCAGGAATAACTATAATTACATTATTCAGATATTTATAAATGTTTTACAATTATAAATATGTTTTCACTCAAACAATTAGATGGTGATTAGCTAAATAGACTTATGCATGGTAGAGATTACTCAATGTGATTAGTACTTATACGACCTTAAATTAAATAGGTTGCATTCGACGATTTGCGTGACGCATTATTTGTGATACACTTGGCATTTGCTCACTCAAGGTGAGTTCATAGCCCCACGTTTTACATGATTTGTTTTATAAGTTTTGGGGTGAGAACATGCTTGTTACAAATTCAATTACGTGTTTGATTTAAACTCGTTACGTGCTCATTTTCAACTCATCTGCATACATGTTTACAAACGCATTTACATGGTTGATTACCTGTTTGGTTTATATACTCTTTTATATATCTCGCGATGAGATACACTACTTGGTTTACTTTTTGGACGTAAACACATACTTGACTTTTACTCGAATAATTACGGATTAGCTTAAGTGGAGTGGACTGTTAATTACCTGGAGGGTAAGCGCGAGTGTTATGAGATAGATCTATTGGGGGTTGACTACTCCCGTTCGGGTGATTAGCTATCACTAGTTCGAGATCGAACTAACGAACGTTATACCATGTCGGATATGAATGGATTGGTGTCTACACGACCAACAAAATGAATATTTACCGTGCCTTGAATAAAGTGGCATACTTACAAGTCTACGTTGCAGTTTCCATAAACTTAGAGTAATCGTAATCATTTCTCTTACATACTTGAAACTAATTGGGATATTGTGCTCATTATAATATCTACTTGAAACATTTTTGGATATTGTGCTCATTATAATATCTACTTGAAACATTTTTGGATATTGTGTTCATTATAATATCTACTTGAAACATTTTGGGATATCGTGTTCATTACAATATATACTTGAAACATTTTGGGATTTTAACACAGTAAACCTATATATATAGTTTTGGGATTTACATTCATACTTACAAAAACCTATGAACTCACCAACTTTAATGTTGACACTTTTAAGCATATTTTTCTCAGGTGAAATAGATGTATGACATACTTGATGTGCATTGGAGTCCAAATTTACAAGATTTCTTTTCAAATGACTCAGTTAGAGGTCGTTCTCTCCTGACTTGTGCAATGAGATCATGAAGTAACGCTCTCGGAAATACATTCCGCTGCAACCCAATTTTGGGGGTGTTACAACGTGACACTCTTTCATCCAAGTATAATTTATTGTACCAATTTTTTATATAACTTTCATAAAGATTAAAAAATATATTAATTATATACTTAGGGTGCGTTTGTTTTACTGACGGGTTTAGAATAAGATTTGGATTTGAAAATGGATTGAAAGAAATATATATAAAGGAAAATGAATGATTGTAATAACTTTGTTTGGTTTATATAATTTGGATTGAAACTAAAACTAAAATTTATTACTATTTTAATATTAAATTATTAAATTATACTAAGAAAAGTACACGTAGCACATTTGTTAGCAACATGTGTATTAAAAAATTTGGATATAGTATTAATTGCTGACCAAATTCAAAGAGTCAAAGGGTTTGTCAGAAAAGAAGCATGTCTTGGTGGATTTTGTATAACCCCAAGTTTAAGGGTGTGAAAGTATTTTTGAATTTTATATTGAGGTACCAAACATCTGCTATTAACTATCATTGTATTACTTTAGGTCAATAACCCCCAACCAAACGGGCCCTAAGTTCTTGTAAGGTGTGTTGTGGATAGTGAGTATTAATTTATGACATACAAAGCCAGAAATCTCAGATACCAAGTGGGAGTTCTTTACTAATTGTCAGGGTTCTATAGCGCGAGGCGTAGCCTCCACGTTACGAAACAGGCCAATGCGTCGTCTTTAGGCGTGGCGTGTAATAAAGCGTGATAAGGCTTGATATAGCGCCTTATAGCGCAAGGCGTGACGCCTTTTTTTGAAGCTTTTAAGATATATTTTTTTTGAATTTTTAAAAGATATTTATTGGACTTGAGCTTATTTACAAGTATATATAATTTGGGTTGCATGAGATTCGGGATTAATAACTCTATAACTCAATTTTAAGCCTAGTAGCTAACTATTATTGACCACTCAATAAATATTTTTGCCGCTTTGAGTCACGCCTTAAAAACGCTATGACGCAACGCCTCACGCTAAAGCTTAAGGCTTAGCTATGCCGCTACGTCACGCTTCACGCTATTTATAACCTTGCTAATTGTTGCTTTTGCACTTGCCTTTAATTACTCTCTTAATTATTTAATGACTAATATCATACTCTGAACGACCATGTTACTATATATATATCAAAAGTGGCATGATCGTCGTCGTTTTGACATGCCGAAAACAACGGCCCAACAACGACCCAAAATGAAGGAAAAAAGAAATTTTAGCCGGCCAAAAAAAAAAAAACTACCGGCCCGATAAAGAGGAAAAAAAAGAAAATTTATACAACGGACCCTTAACTTTTAACTATTTACGTCTTTTTTATATAATAAACTTTAGGGTAAATTACACTGTTGGTCCTCAAACTTAGCCCCGTTTGGTCTTTAGATAACGAGGACTCTCATACGGGGTACCGTTGGGCAACTGTTCATTACGCATTTGGTCCTTCGAGCTCCGTTATATGTAACGACAGTTATTTCCCTCGTTGTCTCTCCCATGTGCCTTGCACATGATGGGTATTTACGTCTTTTGATCCTAAATTTAATTGCACCGTTGGTCCCTAACACATAAGTCAAAACACAGTAACCTTAATTGTTTTTTATTTTTGTCTTTTTCCAATTGTTCGTCCGTTTTTTTTCTTTTTACCCCGTTGCAATGGTTTGTTACATCTAATATATGTAAGCTTATTTTTTCAGAAATAACCTTATCATTAAGTAATCCATTGGGTTTGTTAACTTTTATTATTTTTGTCTTTTTTTGACCTGGTGGTTTTTTGAACTGCAGAGTTTTTAAGAAACTGGTAAGAGAAGATTTGTGAGCCTAATGAAGTTTATGTATGGAACGGTATAAACGGCGAGGGAGAGTAAATAGGGAAAACTAGCAAGGCTCTTGAATTGTTAGTTTATATGGAGAAAGGAATCGTGAAACCGTGTTGGTCGTATAATATGATCATTGATGGTTTATGCAAAGACAAGATGGTTGATCAAGCGTTAGAGCTTTTTGACAAGATGATTGAGAAAGGCATCACGTACAACTCTTTGATTCATGGTCTTCGTAACTTTGGTCGAGAGGGTGAGGCTGCAAAATTGTTGATAGATATGGAGGAGAAAGAAATATATCCCGATACACGTACCTATAATATCCTACTGTATTGAAGTAACTTGTGAATTTTTTAGATAGAGAAATGATGGATTGAATTTTTTTTAATGTCATTTAAAGAGTGAGAAGGAGTAAGATAAAAAGTTGGTGGAAAAGAAAAAGAGGTTGGTTTAGCTGTTATGTGCATTTGACAAGTTACGTAGTACTAGTATTACTATTTTCCGCATGATATGCATGCCTAAGCTTGTAGACCTAAATATCTCTTAGAATGACATATGTCGTTTTACTTAAAGAGTTCGGTTACCATATTTGTTATTCCCAAAATGCCCATTAATAATATTTCTATATTCTAGTATAACCTTCTCTCTCGCACATGTGAATTGAAAGTCCTCTAATTAATTTCTGCTGCAACTGCTTGGTATATGTCATGTATATTTTTCTTCTATGTTGTTCTATTAATTTTTATGTGGACAACATTAAACAAATTACTACACCCATATATTTGAAAAGCGGTGTCAACCTTTAGTGTTTCAACTTTTTGTAGGTTTATTCATAATGTAATATTATCACCATGTGGCCCATTATAAAGCTTTAGGTTAATGAGGATGAATGTGTGTGATTTTGTTGAAAAAGAGTATGTAAATGTTTTTTTAACAAGCAAGATTACCCGCGCGTTGTTGTGGGCGTTAATTTTTCGCGCGTTGTTGCGGGACGTTAATTTTTTATTTTTATTTATTTATTTAGTTTTATTTGTTTTTTCGCTCGTTTTTTTTATGTTTAATAGTGTATGGGTTTCAGATTAGGGTTTTATAGAAAAACAAACATAATAGCATTCACGGGATGGCCACAAGATCTTCGGAAAACATTGACGTATGTTGGTTTGGGGAAACGTTTTGATGGGCCACCACTACCACAGCGCCATCGTTATTTTTGGGGTGTGAATCTGGGTTAGATCGAATAATTTTATGGAAGATGTTTTTGTGAAAATAGGCGTGAATCTCAATATAGATCTTTATGGAAGATGTGTTATGGGTTTTGTGGGAGATCGAATAATTTTAAGGAAGATCGTATGTGAATCTGGGTTAGATCAAATAACTTTTAGAGGTGGTCGCCGGAATACTTATCGAAAAAAATGGTGGTAATCGGAATAATTGTTGGAGAAGATGATGGTTGTCGGAATACTCATTGAAGAAGATGGTGGAGGTGAAGATGATAATGTTGAAAAATTGATAAATGACAACAATAAACTTAAATGATAATGTAAAGGAAGTAAAGAAGTACATCTACTATTTGTTGCAAATAAAGACAAAAACGACTTTAGGGACTCTCTATGTAATGAGAAAAAGACAAAAAAGTTGTAACACTAACGGATACTTTTTAAAATTTGACATTAAAATTGATAGGGATCAATGGTGCAATTAAATTTGAGACGAAAAGACGTAAATACCCATCATGTGCAAGGCACATGGGAGATATAACAAGGGAAATAAATGTCGTTACGTATAACGGAGTTCGAGGGACCAAACGGGTAATGAACAGTTGCCCAAAAGGACCCCGTATGAGAGTCCCCGTTATCTAGGTACCAAACGGGCAAACGGGGCTAAGTTTGGGGACCAACAGTGTAATTTACCCTAAACTTTATTTATCAAATATATAACACATTTGTACCGATTCATTCAGATCAAAAAATACCCGCGGAAAGATCTTCGAATTGCGAACAAAACGAGCTCAATATTGCAATGCTTCTGACATATGCACGATTTTATAAAAAATGTTGAAGTTTAATATAAATAGCGAAAAAAAGAAAATTTACAAAACGTACGCTCAACTTTTAACTATTTACGATTTTTTTATATAATAAACTTTATTTATCAAATATATAACGCATAGCTACCGATTCATTCAGATAAAAAATACCTGCGGAAAGATCTTCGAATTGCGAAAAAAACGAGCCCAAAATTGCAATGCTTCTGACATACGTACGATTTTATAGAAAATGTTGAAATTTAATATTCCGTAATTGTTAAAAAAATGGTCAATGAAATAAAAAACATGTGTTCCATACAAGTCAGGTCCGCCGCAACGTGTGGACAGATTTCCACTCAATATTCATTCGTAACAGATTCGCGAAAAATTAAGCCCCGCGGCAACGCGCAGGCTATGTAATCAAGTCGCACAAATACAAGACCCCGCCGCAACACGAGGAAAGTCCAGCTCTTACGCAATCAAAAAACGCCCTACGCTAAGCCAAAAAAAATTAATTTAAAAAAATATATATAACGCCCCGCAGCAACGCGCGGGAAATCATGCTTGTTAAATTTTAAAGATAATGCTCTGTTCTATATGGTAACGACGAAAAAAATCTCAACACCAAGGACGATGAAATATGTACAACTAAGCAGAGATCAATCTGGCAAAAACCACCATCACTCCTTTCATTGGGTTCACGCTAATTATAAAATCATCGTGTGATAAGTGATGGCAACCTACTATTAAAGAAAAACTTTGTTAACTCAGTTATATATGGCAACGAATTTGGGATGTCATAGTTAACTATAAAAGGTCAAATGATGATTTTGATACCAGTTGTTTACTGACACTATAACTGATTCAAAGAACATATTTGACTTTCTCACATCACTTTATAAGTCCCAAAACCTACAATTGATAGATATCCAATTAAATGAAAATGGACAAGACAAGGGCTTTAAAGTTGTTCCATGTCTATTGTGCAGAAACAAGTTCAGTCTTCACTTATCACTGGTTTTGATTTACAAGGCCTCTTTGTGAAAGAACACAAGTCAGAAGCAAGTAGTACCCGATTACATTTGAAAAAATGTGGAGGTCATTTGCAGCATGCAAGATTTATATACCGATTAGAGAAGTATGCCTCCTCAAGAGGTTCTTAGCTCCTCATAATTTCATCATGTACATAATCACTCCACATAAAAAATAAATAAAACATAGTACTTAGTACTTTTCTTCTACTTGTTTGCTTCTCACTCTGTTTCTAGAAATCTATAGGGATGCAATTTGTGTTCATTATCAGCTCTAACAGTCTAGCTAAGAAGAAATGGTACTTAAACTTGAAAACAAGAAAGGGATAGCGATAGTGATCATGTAGATTGTGCTGATGTTTGAGGACTACTCCGTACAACACAAGAATAGTTGCACCGCTCTTACAAAACAAATAAATCTCAAAATTTAGCGACAATGGGACGTCTACAACATAGATAGAGTTTGCTCCTCGTCTAATTTGCGAATTTGCGAATTTGGCGTTCCAAATAAATAATATGCGGCTTAAATGAACTTCTACAAGCTTATTACGTGCCTAAACAAATTATAGCCATTCACGTCAGCCTCTAAGATTTTTGTCCCAGTAAGAAAATGGTCAAAGAAGTGTAAAAATGTAATACCAACTTACCTGGATAACAAGACACGCAAAGGTTGGTCTTAGAGCTTCAAGAAATCGATTATGACGTGAAAATAAAGATTGCTGTCAACCCCTCTGTATTATGGAAATGCATGATAACTTTATAAGCGTATATAAGAATTGCTTGTTTCAATCTGATAAGTAGGCCTTTTGGTACTGAGATTCTATTAAGATTAGTCAAGATCCATCTGTATATCGGCAGATAATCAACTCTGATAGAGGCGTCAATTCTACCCATGCGGTTTACTTATCTCAAACACGTTAAACATGTAAAGTTTTAACACTTGGTCATATATGAAATGGTCAAAGACGAAAGTGGTGTAAAGACTTATCACATTCTAAAATCAAATACATCTTATGATAATTCAATAAAAGATTTAGAATTTTAGATTGACATCTTGAGAATGTAGTTTTTAAACTTTAATAATATTAAGTGATGACGTATAGTGTGGACCGACCTCGCCCACTTATAATATTATGGGCTTACTTTGCTGAACGGTATAGCAGAAGCTAGCATAACATGATCAAGAACCATATCAACTAGACTAGGGACATGTTGGCAGTATAGCCGAATGGGCTGGAACCCAATGGGCCGAACCAGATAAAAGGGTGGCCCACATCCTACGTAACCCTAATCCATACACTATATATACAAGGTAGGATCATCCTACTACTCGACAGGTTATTCTCTACCACCTCTTTACTATATGCTTATACCATTCTGACTTGACCGTTAGGAGGGTGGATCCCGGTGCTCCGGCCTCGGGTCCCCTTCAACCTGATTCTTCTGTTGGCTGCACTATTCTAGGCCCGGAAAGACGACAAACGACAGAAAGGAAGTCGTCAGGACTGGCGCGACCAAATTATGCATCAACAAGTTGGCGCCATCCGTGAGACCCCGAATAAACTATGTTTCGTGTTCTCATATTACCGAAAAGCAAAAATCGGTTTCTAAAGTCGGTAACTCTAAAACCTTCGTATTTTTGTTTTTCACTCATTGCATCCTGCCATGCGTCAAACTTGATTTACCAAATCAATAAACATCATGTGATTTTAATATCACTTTAAAAGCACATGTTTGTAGTTAATAGACAATCTTCTATTCTTTGAAGTTTTTGTAACTTTATTTTGTTTTCCACTCGTAACTTTGAAGTGACACCCGTTTTGTAGTCTGATTATCGTACAATATCGCCATTGGCACCGACCCCCTATTATTTTCCTTTTATAAAGATATTTACCATATCTTTTTTAATTGGTAACAATGATATTACCAATATTTTTTAAATTGGTAACAAGATATTACCATATCTTTTTTAATTGGTAACAAGATATTACCAATATTTTTTAAATTGGTAACAAGATATTACTAATATTTTTTAAATTGGTAACAAGATATTACCATATCTTTTTTAAATTGGTAACAAGATATTACCAATATTTTTTAAGATTGGTAACAAGATATACCTATCATTTAATTGGTAACAATATAATACCAATATTATTTAAACTGATAAGATTTTTATCCTGTACTTTTTTAATTGGTACAAGATATTACCAATATTATTTTTAAATTTGATAAAAAGATTGATCCCATATCTTTTTCCTTATTTGCAATTATCCTGTACTTGTAAATATTTTTTCAAACGTTATTTTGCAAAGATTATTTTAAAGGGACTTTTATATTTTTGTCCGTGAGCCCGACTTCCGTCATGGTTCGGATCAGCCTCTTAATAATTTGTCGCGGCCCGCTTCTTTATATTTATGGTCGCCTCAAAAATTATGTCGCGACCCAGCTTTCTTATTTTCCGTCCCGTACCAAACTTTATGTCCGCGCCCCGACTTCTTATAATTTTATGCCCGCTCCAAAAATTATGACCGCCCTCTTTCCTAGTCGGGGTTTACCATATTTATATACATTTTCAAAAACAAAAAACAAAAAAAGATTTGGTTCAACAGAAACAATATAATTTTTATGATAAGCCATGCCTTGGTAAAAACGTTGCATACAACGGCATACCATATTAAATGGTTTAGCAAATATTATTTTGCATATTTATCCCTCATTTGCAAAGATATGGCGATTTATGTGGGGGTATTGATTTAGATTATTTTCCGCAGCCTGGACTTGTTTTCCTCTTTGACATCCGTGATCGCAAGCTCCGACCTTTCGTGACGCTCCGCACGTCCGGACGTTTTTTTTTGTATCCGCAGTCATAGACTCCGTCCTTTCGCGATACTCCGCACGTCCGGACATATTTTCTTTTTTGGTATATGCGGTCCTTCCGTGACGCTCCGCACGTCCGGACATATTTTTCATGGTATCCGCGGTCATAGACTCCGTCCTTCCGTGACGCTCTGCACGTCAAACCTTGGGTGGTCAGTTTTACGGATACATATTGATATACGGACAAACTAATTCATAAGCGGCCAGCATCATGAGCCGCGGAACACCTGCCCGCATGGCACAACCTATAAGCTCCGGCTCTCAACGCAGCGGACATCCGCTCTTTCTTCATAACAACTTTCATTGCTTGCGGACCAATATACTCCATTGTATACACTCGTACCTAAGCATGGAGGCGTGGGGCTACAACCCCTATGTTCACCCATCATGCTCCTAATGAGTCCTTTCGCGGAAGGAGAAGAGTTCAGCCGCGGAAGGGAAGGGGTCGAGCCGTGAAAGGGGAAGGATTCCAGTCGCGGAAATATATTTTACACATGTTAGCAAAGAAGCGATATAATCTACCT
>BQNB010212619.1:0-10119 GCA_026074375.1 Tanacetum coccineum
GATGAATGACACTTAATATCTTGGCGAAGTATGCTAAAATATATACTTTAAAAGGATAAAAAGAAAAAGAAAATAAGGATGGAGACGATGTGCTCTTGGATGTGAATGGAAATGAATCCATAGAGCCGAAAAGTAAGAAAGGATGAGCGAGACTAAAGAAGGAACGTGTTGACGAGAGGTTGATAGAAAAGATTGATATCATTTGAATTAACAATTGATGTGCATGTGATCTCATCGAGATAAAGGTGGATGATTGAGAATTCAAAGGTTTGTTTGGTGTTTTGTTGGTTGAAAATATTGAGGAACAAAGGTGGGTATGTGAAATGAGATAGTGGTTCTTTTATGGTGGAAGAATAATGAGAGACTCACCAATGTGGTGACTCAATAACACTTGAAGATTGAATATCTTCTTTATTTTCTTCACTTTCTAGAAAGTGAAAAGTTTAGCGAAGGAGTGACATTTGCATTTCGCAAATTACTTAAATATTTCAGATGAAATAGTTAAGCTAGGAGAGATATAGGAGGATATTTAATAGTAACAAGACTATTAAAAGAGAAGAAATGTTTAGACGTGAGAGGAAACGTTAGAGGAGATAAGACTTATTAGAAGTGAAAAAGAATGCTTAGAAGTGAAAAGAAACATCAGAAGTAAAAAAGACTATTAGAATGAGAAGAGTATGAGAAGTGAGAAGACTATTGAGAAAGAGAGGAACCATTTAAAAGTGAAAAGACCATTCAAGGTGAGAAAAGAGGTTTACGAGAAGTGAGGACCAAAATGTAAGGAGATTTTTAAGTATGACGATTATAAGGATTTTGTTTGAGAATGAGACGCATTTCATTAAGAAATTCACTTGACTATTAATAACATAAGAAATGATGCTTATGAGTGTTTGGATATAAGGATAACCCATTGATTTATAGAGATATATTGGGCGTAGATTTGGGCCTAGAGTAGACGTTAGCTCATAGCAGAAGAGAGGAAGAGTTAGATTATTGATAAAAAAAATGAATGGTATGCTGTCGGCGGTCCCAGATATATCTAGGGGCCGCCAGAATAGATATGGGGGCCGTCGGACCGCCAACAGGAGAGGAGTTTAGGGCTTGATGAATTTTGGAAAGAAGAGACATTTTAATTTGTATTTCGCTAATTAAAAATACTTAAAGTACTTTGGATGAAATAGTTAAGTTGTCACGACATACGAAATAGAAGATAGACTCGAATTGAGACTAGTAAAAAACAAGAGAAAGATATACAGAATGTGTTCCATCATTCCTAGACTTAGACGAAGATATTTGAATGATTCGCGCTTGAGGGGTAAAGAACTAATGTCGGAGATGACATCTTCAGACGCATCCTTTTCGATGGAGATGTTTCCTTTTGGACATTGTCCCGAAGGAAATAGTGACGTATCTTCGGTGTGTTTCGTCCATGAAAGAAAGAAATAAATAAAGAAGAAAACAAACTAAGATAGAGGCGACGAGCTTGACAATGTCAAGACGGATGGTGGTTAGCGTACGATAAACTACACTTGTGAAGTTATGTAGCTCTTATCGAGCATTGTAATGTAACAACCCGAGTTTCAGGTCAACGTCTATCCCTAGCTAAGATAGTTATTTTTAATTACGTAAATAATTATAGTCGTTATGCTATATGTGGTTGATGAGAATTTCCATTTATTGGTGAATTTCATTTCGTGATTTAGTTTCTATTTGTTTTTAGCGTTTAAGAAAGTCAAAAAAAAATATTTTACTGCTCCGAGAGCGTAAATATGTTAATTTTGTAGTTTTCGCCGTTTCCCCGAGTTTTTGTAAAAACCATGTTTAAAGGTCGTGTTTTGCAAGGTTTAACGTTTTAATGAAGGTTTTAAACTATATTTAGTGGGACGGATTTAAAATATTTACAAACGTGGTGTGACTCGTGTTTATGACCGAATTTTATGAATAAAAAGATGACTTGTACTAGTTTTAAAAGAGATGGAGTATAGAGGGACTAGTTTTGCCAATATATCAAAGTCTATTCTATAAATAGAACACCATATCTCTCATTTCATTCTTTTATAAAAAAATTCATTTTTTCTTGTCCCCTCTCCTCTTGTCCGTTCGAAGTCACACACACACAAACATCACCATATCAAATTTGTTACCTACATGCATTACAATCAATTATTACCATATTAATCCTTGTTCAATCCTCTACATTTCCCACTAAATAAACCTCACATGCACTAAGTATTGAAGAAGTTGGGTTTTTGATCAAGTTCTATTGATTTGGTGTATAAGGGTGTGTTTCTAGTAGCTAGATTGTTGTTATTTTAAAGTGGTTTGATTTGAAAAGGGGTTTTTGTTGGTCTTTATGGTTCGTCCGATTCTAAGCAATAAGGGGGAAACAAAGTTAAGTCTTGTTCTAGCTTTGTGAGTATTTACTTGTGTTTATGTGTTGATTTATTTTATGGTTATTACATGTATGTAATTGTAGCTAGTTGATTCAAGTGCAAAATGGGTTTGAAAGTATTTCAAGTATGAACATATGTTTGATGGTTTTAGTACATGTTTTTAGGCTAGTTAAACATGTTGGAATGGTTGGATTTTGGTAAAAACAAGTTTTGGTATGACTTTGTGTTGACTTTTGTTGACCAGAAAGTTTGACTTGACCATAGCGTGTCGAGAAATTTTTGAAATCTAAATTAAGCTTTTGAATATGATAAAGGATGTTCTAAGGTCCGTTTTGATATAAGGTAGGCCTTGTAACTCCTAAAAACGAAGATTTTACGGCCGAGTCAAGTTTGAGTTATTTTTGGGTAAAAAGTCAACTACGAAGTTTGACTTTTGAAAGTCAAACTTGCGTATACTTTTGAATATAGTTTATAACAAGCAAAGGATTCGTAATGTTAGTTAAACTAAGATGAAATGCTAAGTTTGGGTTATATTATCTTTACTTTCGGCAAGCTTTCTAAAAATGGAAACTTTATTGAAAACGTTGTGATATTGTTAAGTAAGTCAAAGCGAAATGTTTTGCGTCGCACTTGGAGATTCTAGTATATGATTGTGTATACGTAATAGTGATATATATATATATATATATATATATATATATATATATATATATATATATATATATATATATATATATGCAAGTATGCAATATATGATATGTTATACTTTTAGTCACGTGCCGCTATATATGTACTATATAGGTCGCGGTTGAGACGTGAAGTTTATTGCGCTTGTTGATTGATTGATTGATTTGGATCATTTGCTTAAGGTGAGTTCATAGCCTCGCATTAAATTCTTTTAAATGTTTTTAAACCCGCGAGGGGGATACATGTTTGTTTTATAAATCGAACACATATGATTTTATGGTATGCTAGACCCGATTATGAGATTGTTTCTGCATAAGTTGCTATTGTCGAAGTCCCTTATTTCATGAACCGTTAATTTCCTTGTTGTGAGGTAAACGCTAATGCATTAAATAGATCTATTGGGTTTGACAACCCTGTCCAGGGTTTGAATCCTTGTGACCACCCTGTCAAACGAACATTTTGTTAATAGAAATTAGTAGGTATATGACAATAATACCTTGTTTGGGGCACCTTTTAGCATATGAAATACCATATGTTTTGTTAACGTTCGGTGTCATGAGCTTATTGTGTGAAAGAAAAGAAGTTGCTATACATTGCATTTGTTGCTTTATTTTCCCGAGAACCAATAATGTGTTCAAAGGTTTTTATTTATTGATTAATTTAAACTCTATGAATTTCACTCAACTTTGTTGTTGACGTTTTAAACATGTTTTATGCCAGGTAACCAAGGTTGAAGGCAACGATGACGTGGAGGTGTCGTGCGTGTGGTGATGGATTTTATGGAAAGACTTCTTGTGTGTTCCGGTCTTTCAAAAACAATATCTTATGTTGTGTCTAAAACAATGTCTTTTAACTGAAAACAATTTGTTTTTCATGGTTTTTAATAGACGGTGGTTACGATTCTATGGGACCTAAACGCTCTTTTAACTCTGAATAATTTTGGAACACATGTTTGGTTAACGTCTTATTTGAGTCGTTTTCTATTATCGTGGTGACGGATGCTATGTAGTAACACCAAATTGCTAATTTCCGATGCGCAAATCTGATGCCCCTCGGGGTGGGTGTTACATGACCGCTCTTTTATCTTTTGTTAATTTGCTTGCGTGGGTTAAAGTGTCTTGATTGTAGTCACCACCAAACTCGTGTCAGTTTCTCAAGCTGAAACCCCTCTTTTAACCTGTTAGAATTAGGACTAGAACTAACATAGGATTAGCATAGGTTTGACTTAGATTAGAATTAACTTAGATTAGTAAACCAAAATATTAATAAATTGAGAGATTTAACCTCGCTTCAAGTGTTTGACACCCTACTTATCACGAATCTACCACCGACCGGGTACACTGCCCGTTAAAGTGTTGTTTTTAGTTAAGTCAGCAAAATATAATTTTAAAACTTGAATCATAAAAATATACACCATATAACGACAGCACATCAAGTTTTTGGCGCCGTTGCCGGGGAGTGAAAATTAATCTTGATTTTTATTTTATATTTTTTTTAGCATTAGATCTAACCCTTAGGATTAGTGTAGTTTAGAATAGTTTATATTCCTGCTTGTTTGCTTATTATGTTCGTGTGATACGACTTATGCAGTTCACTGAATACGACGTATTAATTATTTAACAATTTTTCTGGTAAGTTTATTTTAGGATGGACAATCCGAACATTACTATGGAGGAATACATCAGGCTCGAGGAAGAAAAAGCTTAAAAACGTGGTAAAGTGTTTAACTGGGAAACTGCTAAGTATGGTAAGATATGGTATGATGAAGACATTCATGACCTCAGATCCATTAAAACCGAATTCTCAGCTATAGCCTTGAATGACAGATTATCATCTGAAAAAACACTCTCTTGTAAACCCACGGTAAGTTCTTTTAACGATGAAATTGACTTTAAAATTTCATTTGACGATTCCGATGATGAAGATTACACGGTAATTTTTGACAAAAACTCGTTTTCTTACAAAATAATTTCTGTCAATAATTTGACAACGGATTCGGAAAATGATAATGAAAAAGTCAATATGCCTTCACTTCCATCACCTAAGCCTACAGTCAGTTGTTTTGATGATTTAGACTTCTTTAAATATTTTGAGAATGAATTTCCAGCCATTGTTTACAATGATGCCTTTACGTCTAAACCAGATTTGTTAACTGAACCCACTTTAAGCCCTCAACATATCTATGAATTTGGTTTAACAGATGAAACATCATTGTCCAAATATGATGAAGTAGAACAAAATGTTTTGTACTTTAATGATCTATTCCCCTTCAACATTATTCAACCTGATGATTTAAAGTCGGAAAAAGACAATGATGATACTGAAATCGATATTATACAACCTTCGGGGGGTGACAAAAATACACAAGGGTCAAATATGCTTTTTGAAACAAGTCACGATAAAATCAATAAAATTTTCAAAATGGGAAGTTTTGTCATGAAAATAAATGCAAATATCGTAACTTGAAATTATCTTAGCAACGGAATGCTATTCTATCTCATTATGAATTTGTATGTATCGTTTGACATTTTGTTTGACCCTAAACGGTATTATAAGGATGGTGTTTATACAAGAATGTTGCGGAGGCCAAGGTACGTTTTCTTTGCTTTGTTTAAATTAGGAAAATTGGTCTCCAAGAACGGATACGACGTATTAGGTAAACACTTATACGGCGTATCCAATGTTTTTAACCAGTGTTGACTAAGTTAATGAATTTGCCCAATACGGCGTATTGGACACCACCAATACGACGTATCGAGTTTGGGTATAAAATCCCAACTGATACGCCAGATTAAGTTTTACCACAACTCTTCACTCTCACATAAAATCTTTTCACCGCACGACAAATTCTTAGAGATATTTTGTTTTTTGATTCGCAATCATGCTCTTCTTTATCACAATCATAAGGTAATATGTTTTCTACTTTTCTCCTTTTTGATTCTTGGATTCAAATTTAGTTAGGGTTAGGATTTGATTTTGAAAATTTGATATGTTTGCCGTAGAACCCTTTCTGTCTAGGTCTCCCCTTATCCCTTTTGAAGTTATGATAAACATGTTTGTTCAAATTTAATGGGTCAAAATAGGTAAAAAGAGGGATCCCCTTTTCGTTTTCAGATTATAGAGCAATACGGCGTATCCACTCAAATGGATACGGTGTATTGACTTAATTTTGCCCCATTTAAAAACCTCAATACGGCGTATTCAGTAAATTGAATATGGCGTATTGATGAGAAAAGGATCCCGAGTCATCAATCACATACGCCATATTGGTTTTAATCTATACGGCGTATTGAATATATTGATCCTTATACAATGTATCCGTTTATGAATACACCGTATCCACCCTCAGAACAGAATGTTTAAAATTCTATCATCTTTGTACTATTCTCATTAATTTTACAGATATGGCTCTTCCACTACGAGATCAGAGGCACCAATACCTTAGGTATAAGGGATTACAGTACACAGATGTTGATATAGTATATTTCGAGGCGAGATTGGCTAGGATATACAGGAGGGATGTGCATAGGGTGCAAGTATTCGATTTTGGGGGATTACCAGTCTAGATGGCTGAGGGGTTGAGTACCGGGCCTGGAGGTGACTATTTGATATTAGGGGGCCGTTGGTATACAGGCTCATCCTGGATTTTTTTAGCACATTCAGGTTTGGAGAGGTTGTACTTGATTTGGACACGCTTGGAGATTTACAGTTCTAGTTGGGTAGAGTTAGGAGGCATATAAGGCGAAGAGAGTTTATATTGGCTTTAGGATTGCATACTGCTGAGGAGATGGAGACTGTTAGATTCGGTGCATACTGGGCCGAGGGCGCGAGGCAGATCCCCGACAAGGGGGATCTGAGAGATTATTGGATTGGGATCTCATCTGCTGGAGATTTCCTTGGCACAACTCCGTCCTATAATTTTATTAGGGATTCAACTCTTAGGCTATTCCACAGGTTGATTACGTGTAGTATTGTTGGGAGGAGTCAGGCACCTGAAAAGGTGACCGTGACTGATCTATTTTACCTGAGGGGGATGGACGTTGGCTCGGTCAACGTCCCTTATTTATTGGCTAGGTACTTGAGATTGTTTGCTTCGAGAAGGAAGCAGGGAGCAATGATATCTGGAGGTCAGTTTGTTGCTAGGTTGGCTAAGCACTTTGGTTTGCTTACTGAGGAGATACTCTAGGGGTTGACTGTGATTGTGAGGGAGCTCCCGGTTATTGATATGGGTGAGTTGGTGAGATTACAGATCTGTGAGGAGATTGATAATACATGGGCTTGGGTAGCCTTGGGGCCAGAGAGGCAGCCCGATGCTGCGACTGGTGCCCCTGAAGCCGCTAAGGATGCTCCTGCTGTTGACGAGGGTAACCAGGGTGTTCTGGCACCCGTACAGGAACCTTTGCCACCACCAGCTCCTGCCAGGACTCTGCCACAGAGGATGGCCAGATTAGAGGAGGATGTGCACGAGATTCGTGGGGCATTAGTTGAGCAACGTGAGGTGATTGGTGCTATGGCCAAGGATTTCTCTAGATTCACCATATAGGCCGCCAGTGGCATTGCATAGCTATTAGACTCTGCTCGAGTTACCTACACGCCATACTCTAAGACCCGTATACCATATCAGCGTAGGGGCAGACAGAGGACTGGTGAGGCCAGCACCTTCACAACTCAGCAGGACCAGCAGCAGCCAGACCCATGATCCCCCTATCCTTATTTTTTTATTTCTATCTGTACATTTATTATTCATGTTGTGATGTATCTAACTTTAAACAAGTTCTCATATTTTTTTACATATATCGTGATGTGATGTTTTGACTTGTTTATGCATGATAGAACAAAGACTGGCAGTAAGTTCATCACCATAGCTCGTGAGTACATTTTAGAAACAAGCACCATATCCAAACAAGAAATCAGAATGGAGAGTGATTTCAAATGTGTGGAAGCTAAAGAAAAATCTAACTTAAAGACTTCGCTGTAAACAAAAGTGCTTCCCGGGAGACAACTCGGAATGTTATTTAATTTTATCGAGTCTGTCTTCCCAGACATCAATACGACGTATCAACTCCATACCATACGGCGTATTGATTGTCTGGACGTTATCAGTCTTTACTTTTTATGCACATTAAAAACATTATTGTCAGTTTTGGCAATACGGCGTATTCATGCACATGATACGACGTATTCACCATACTGACTCGTATTTAGTTTGTTTAGTTTAGTTTAAATTAACCATAGGTACCAAAAATAGGAATGCATGTTTTTCCTAATATTTTCATAGGACCTCAATGAAAGAAAGAAAAGAAATCGACGAGTTGGTTGAAGTATTTACAAGTCTGGAGGTGTTGGAGTCTTGAAACTTCAAGGCGGTTGTTCAACACGCTCAATAAACTCAACATGGAGAATCTACTGAGCAAATATCAAGGGAGTTTCTCATTCTAATTCTTTTTAATTCCTGTTTTTAATGTTTTATATATACAACGAGGACGTTGTATAATTCAAGTAGGGGGATGGGAATTAGAATGTATGATTGTCCTAATTTTCACACTAAAATGCTTAACATATGCTTAAATTTAAAAAAAATCAAGCATACTTTTGTGAAATTACATGTTACATAACCCGCACACAATAACCCTTATTAGATATTGTGAGGATTTAACCTATCCGTTTCCAAATGTTTACCCAAATTCCACAAAATATGAGTGTGTCGGTGATGTAGTAGACTTTAGAACTTGGCTTGGTATATCTATTCGAGACCACAATAATGAGTACTAAGGATTTAGATGGAGTAACTTGTTTAAATTGGTAAATTTTAGGATTACACCCAAAATTCCTTTACATGTTGTTTATTAACTAACTACACTGGTTAGTTAACCCCCGTATAAACCCTTTGTTTACTCTCACTTTAAGAGTAAGATACCCCTAGAACAACCCGTAGAGCCAATCCTTTAGGAATTACACCAACTTGTTTATTTCGTTACACCTTTACACCTTAGCCTACCCTGTTAGATTAAGGTGGTGTTTGTTTTTCCAAAAGAACCTCTTAACAGCCTCTTAATCTAATTCATTCAGACTTGTTCAGACATTTGGCCCATTTTGTGTGTTTGTTTTTTTCTTCTCGTTCAGACACGGTCAGAGGCTCTAACCTCTTAACCAGCTAGATATGGAGAGGGTGTCTTGATGCCTCTTAATGCCTCCTCACTCTTTACTTCTTTTTTTTCTTCTTTTTTTCCATTAGTTTTTTCATTCTTCTCATCTCATTTGGTCCAAGTGTTTATGGTTTTGTTTTGGTATCACTCGTCACGGGTGGGTTTAGTATTTGAATGTGGTATTAGTTTTGAGCTTATTTTCATTCGTCATTTTTTCTTTTTTTGGTTTTCAAAATTTTTGTTTTCACTAGAACTATAAATCTTAAGCTGTTGAAATATACAAAACTATGGGCTGTTTGGTGTGTGATTTGTTCAAACAGTAACAACACTTTTCATTTCTATTCTTTTGGACTCATATGCGTCACATATACATTTGGTATTTTGGTTCCTTATAAAACGTTTTCTTGTTAGTTGGTTTTCATAGCTTATTTGAAATAAACGTAGCTTATTCAAGCTTATTTTGTGGTGGCTTATTTTTTGTTTACACGGTTTGAACACAAAAAACAAGGCAAGACATAGATCCATTGTTTTAGCTTCGAAAGGACGTACGGTTTGGAGTTTAGCACAAGGACAAAGGACGTCGTGTCTCTTTGTTAACCGATCTATTCGAACCGAACTATTGTACAAGTTTTGTGAACCGATCTATTGTCCACATTTTGAGAACCGAACTATTGTTCAAGGCAGTGCGAACTGAACTATTGTACAAGTTTTGTGAACCGATCTGTTGTCCATGTTTTGAGAACCGAACTATTGTTCAAGTCAGTGCAAACCAAACTATTGTACAAGTTAAGTGGAAACCGATTTACAAATTCAACAAGAACAAAATCTTACATTTTAAGTTAATTCGGGTTTTTCGGTTTCGAGTGTCGGTTAACTATGGGACTTATAACCTA